>APFE030189141.1:3191-33623 GCA_000404065.3 Pinus taeda
TTAAAAAATAGAAAGTGAGATTTAAATATGCATTTAATCTCAGCCATTGATCTAAATCTATTTCAGCCATTGGATTTAGAGATCACCAAAAGTCACTTGGATCACCCAAAAGTCACTCGGAGTTATATTAAGGGAGGAAAATGAGGAAAAGATCACATTCGATTCAATTCTTTCATGAGCAGATTGAGAGAAGGAGAGCAAGAGAGCAAGGGAGATTTCTGGACAGTGAGCTGCGGAGTATCAACAACGGAGTTTCAGCAGCGGAGTAACAACAACGAAGTTTCAGCAGGACAGTTTTTCAGCAAGGCTGAGATAAGTTGTAAAAGTTTGCTTGCTGATTTTTGCTGAATATTTCTCTTACTGTAAAAAAGACATTTTTCAGAAATAAAGAAGAGCTCTCAAACTAGTTTCCCCCAAGAGTTGTAGGCGGTTTTTCCAGGGTCACGTTGACCAAAAATATCAATGTTTTAATGTGTTTTAATGGCTGTTTATTACTGCTGATTTTTATTTCTGCAATTTCCAGCATTCTATAAAATTTCCAGAATTTTTGTTTTCAGCAAATTTAGTTTTTCAACTTGTTGAATGTATGGGTATGGGAAAGGGCATTTAACTACATGGGAGAAATAAGAAGAAACTGAAAACCGGGGTGGGAAAACAGAAATTTTTACATGGTATCAGAGCTTGAGTGCTGAAGGGCAGTTTGGAACAGCAAAAGAGAAAAATTACAGTCGCTGATTTTTCACTCAGAAAATTCCAGCAAGCTGATTTTTCATAAACAACAAGTTTTATCTTTACTACAGCATTGCTATTTTCAGTTTTAGGACAGCAAGATGTCATTGGGATTAAGGGTGGAGGATAGGTTGGATGGGCATACAAATTACAGCGTTTGGAAGGAGAGAATGCAGAGTATCTTTGAGGAGGCAGAAGTCTGGGATATCATGGTGCATACCACACAGACCCCTGTTGTTGTGCTTACTGATGCTACTCAGTTGGCTGCTTATAATAGAAAGAACAACAAGGGTAAGAGGCTGATTCTAGACGGAATCAAAGACCATTGCATTCCTCATGTGAGAGGAAAGAGCAATGCCCATGAGATCTGGATAGCATTGTCCAATATCTACCAGAGTACCAATGAGAACCGGAAAATGGTCTTGAAGGAGAAGCTGAAGAACATTAAGATGGGTAATGATAGTGCAGCTGGATATCTCACAAAGATTACTAATGTGAGAGATGAGTTGGCAGCAATTGGAGAGGCCATTCCACCCACTGAGTTGGTGCGAATTGCAATGAATGGCCTCCCCCGTTCATGGATGAACTTTGTTGATGGGGTTTGTGCACGTGAAACCCTTCCCACATGGGAGAGGTTTTGGGATGATTGCATTCAAACAGAGATCAGTAAAGGTCAGCTTGGGGCAGCCAAGCCAGTTGAACAAGATGAGGATGTAGCACTTTCGGCAGGAGGCAAGAAAGGCAAAGGGAAGAAGCAGGCTTCCACAAGCAATGGTGGGGGCAAAGGCAAAGGTAAAAGTAAACAGGGTAACACACAGAAGGACTATTCCAAGGTGAAGTGTTGGAATTGTCAAAAGATGGGACACTATGCAGTTGTGTGTCCGGAAAAGAAGAAGAAGAAGGGGAAGAACCAGAGCGTGGCAGCTTCAGCAAAGGTTGAGGACTTTGCAGTTCGTTTTGACCGGAAGTTTGGGTTCACTGCATATGAGTCCTCTAGTGCAGGATCACCTGCCACACAGGTTCAGAGGGAGTATTCTTTTCCCTCAATTAGCAGAGCATCTTCAAGTATCTGATATGTGGACAGTGGGGCTTCACGTCACATGAGAGGAGTCCGTGAGTACTTCTCTGAGCTTTCAGAGAGTGGCACTGATATAGAGGTAGTACTCGGCGATGACAGAGTTGTTAGGGCAGTCGGGGTGGAGACACTGACATTTCAGAGGGAGTCCAAACCTCCCTTGAAGGTGACAGATGTTCTTTATGTGCCAGGGATGAGGAAGAACCTCATATCCGTCTCAGCTTCGGAGGATAAAGGGTATGAGGTACTGTTCAGGGGAGGATAGGTGTTGATGTATCCCAGGGGCACTCCAGCTAATTCAGCTAGAGTGATAGGTGTACGCCATGCAAAGGTGTACAATTTTGCATTCCAGTCCCTTGTGGCATTGAGCAGTAGTACCGACAACAGAGCTAGCAGTTCTGAGCTATGTGAGATTTGGCACCGCTGGATGGGACATATGTATCATGGAGCCTTGAGGACCTTGCGGGAGATCACTACAGGTGTGCCAGATTTCAGTACTGATCACTTTGATACTTGCAGAGGATGTGCGATGGGCAAGTTTTCCAAATCCCCTTTTCCAGCAGTGACAGCAGAGCCACTGGGAACTTGATTTGATTCATTCTCGATGTGAGCGTTCGATGTCTCATGTTCCTTGAGTGGAATACGAGTAATGTGTTTTATTCATTGATGATCACTCCAGGAGGACCTGGATTTATTTCTTGAAGACCAAGAGTGAGGTCTTCAAGCGGTTTCAGGAGTTTAGAGCTCTTGTGGAGACATAGACAGGTCAGAAGATCAAGTCCCTGAGGTCGGACAATGGGGGAGAGTACACCCTTGGAGATTTTGTTGATTATTGTGCGGAAGCAAGCATTAGGAGGGAGTTCACTATTCCTTACAACCCCCAATAGAACGGGGTTGGGAGAGGAAGAACAGATCCTTCGTAGGGGCTGCCAAAGCCATGTTACATGATCAAGGGTTGCCATTGTTCTTGTGGGCAGACGCCTGCAACACAATTGTTTATTTGCAGAACAGGAGCCCGCATCGTGCCTTGGGGCACATAACTCCGGAGGAGGCTTTCTCTAGGAAGAAGCCTGACATTGGTCATCTTCATATCTTTGGATGCATTACATACTCCTACATACCCAAGGAGAAAAGGACCAAACTAGAGTCCACCGCAGAGAAGGGTATCTTTGTGGGCTACAGTGAGACCTCAAAGGCCTTTCGGATTTACATTCCTGCACATAGAAGAGTTGTTGTTAGGCGGGATGTGAAGTTCGAGGAGGACAGGGCCTTTAGGAGATCACGGGAGTTAGAGTATCTGGATCAGCCAGACTCTCAGCAGCGGTTGAATCAGTGGCAGGGATCCAGTGGGCAGGGATCAGGAGGATTAGGAGGTACATCTATGAGGATGTCAGGTCCATCAGTGAGCAGTGGCTCGTCGAGCTAGAGGGGTGGTGCTCCGAGCAGTTCACAGAGCAGTTCACTAGGGAGTCCACTAATGGACAGTTCACACGGTACCTCAGCTTCTACAGGTTCAGATGTAGGCAGGAGGACAACAGACAGGCAGTTAGGAGTTTAGGCTACTGATGGTGATGAGGAGGAGGAGTTTCATTCTCCCATGGGAGAAGGGGCATGCTTAGGAAGAGGGAAGCCCCAAGTGGCTTCAGGACACCTTCAAGATTGCCACATCTGTTACTGAGGCCAAGAGGCCGGTTAGAAGATAGGACCACCTGAGGAGGTTTGTAGCTATATGGCAATGGCTTACAGCATCCTTGACTTTGAGCCTTCTAGCTATTGAGAGGGAAGCTAGCCAGCATGTCTTGGAGAGAGGCCATGCAGGAGGGAGTATTCTTCTATCATGAAGAATGATGTTTGGGGGAGGTGGTGCCGAGGCCTGAGGGCAAATCCGTGGTTACTTCCAGATGGCTTTACAAGGTAAAGCATGTTGCAGATGGCAGCAATGAGAAATTCAAAGCGAGGTTTGTGGCTAGAGGGTTCTCCTAGGTAGAGGGAGTTGATTATGAGGAGACCTTCGCTCCCATGGCTCGATATACTTCGATCCGCTCCATTATATCGATAGCAGCAAAAATGGGTTGGAACTTGGAAGATCCACCAGATGGATGTGAAGACTGCATTTTTGAATGGCTTCATACAGGAGGTGTACATTGAGCAGCCACAAGGCTTTGAGGTGCATAGGAAGGAGTCCCATGTGTGCAGACTGAAGAAGGCTCTTTATGGCCTGAAGCAAGCTCCCAGAGTTTGGTACTCCAGGATAGATACATACTTGCAGGGGATGGGTTTCACAAAGAGTGAGGCAGATCCAAACCTTTACTATATTATGATAGGTGAGGAGCCTCTCATTCTGGTGCTGTATGGGATGACTTGATCATTATAGGTGCAGAGAGACTCATAGAGCACTGCGAGAGAGATCTTGCGGCGGAGTTTGAGATGAAGGACATCGACTTGATGCATTACTTTTTGGGTTTGGAGGTGTGGCAGGAGGAGGGGCATTTCTTCCTGGGGTAGAAGTATATTGTGGACATCCTTGGCATATTCCACATGGAGGATATGTTCAGAAAGGAGCTGTGAAGCTGGAGTACATTCCCACTGATGAGCAGGTTGCAGATATTCTTACCAAAGCCTTACCACGGGGCAAGCATGTTTACTTCAGAGACAAGCTGCGTGTGGTGAGGAACACCTTCCTCGGTAAGAGGGAGTGTTGAAATTTGGTACCGGAGGACAGGTGGTACCCTAAGGCTTTGATCTTTGGCCTAGGGAAAAGTGTCCAAAAGAATTTAATTTTTCTCCTAAAGTGACTTTATAATTTTTATAAAGTTAAATCTAATTTAAAAGTGACTTTAAGTGATAAAGTTACTAAAGTCTAATTTTAAAGTGACTTTAATAAAGTCAAATGTAAAATTAGAAAGAAAAAGTGACTTTGGAAATAAATGACTAAATAGGTCTTTATTAAAGTGGGGTGAATTAAAAAAATATAAAGTGAGATTTAAATGAGCATTTAATTTCAGCCCTTGATCTCAATCTATTTCAACCATTGGATTTAGGGATCACCCAAAAGTCACTTAGGGTTAGATTAAAAGAGGAAAAGGTGGAAAAGGTCATTCATTCTTTCATGAGCAGATTGAGAGAAGGAGAGAAAGAGAGCAAGGGAGATTTCTGGACAGGGAGGAGAAAGAGACAGCAGCTTGGCAGACATTCCAAGGCAGCAGTTTAGCAAATCCATATAGCTGAGTTAGCACACAACGAAAGGTATATTTTGGCATGATTTTTGAGAAATTCGTACAGCTGTTTGCACAGAAATCGAGGGCAGTTTGCATAGAAATCGAGGAGCAGTTTGCTGGCACATTTTCCAAGGAAGGCCATACAAGTCATTGTACCTTTTGCACGCAAATCGAGGCAAAATCTGTACAACATATTGCTGGGTTTTTCTGCACGCAAATCAAAGTTTGTACAATGTATTTATGGCAGCTTGACATGCATTTCTAAGCAGGTCGTACAACAACATTTAAGGCTGAAAGTGGGCACAAAAATCGAGGAGGTCGTACAACATTTATTGCTGTCCTGTTTTGTTGTTTGCAAGTATTTTCCAGCTTGCTGTGAAGTACAGAAAACGAGATAAGTTGTAAAAGTTTGCTTGATTTTTTTGCTGAATATTTCTCACTGTAAAATGGAATTTATTTATTTATTTATTTATTTTCCCAGAAATAAGAAAGAGCTCTCGAACTGGTTTTCCCCAAGAGTTGTAGGGTGTTTTTCCAGGGTCACATTGACCAAAGATCAGTGTTCAAATGTGTTAAATCGCTGTTTGTACTCGCTGATTTTTATTTCTGCCTTTTCCAGCATTCTGTAAAATTTCCAAAATTTGTGTTTTGAGCAACATGTATTTTTTCCAGTGTTGAATGTATGGATATGGGAATGGGCATTTAACTATATGGGAGAAATAAGGTGAAACTGAAAACCGGGGTGGGAAATGATAAATTTTTACATCAAGTATATATGGAAAGAAGGAAGCCACTCCATTTAGTGAACTTTGGTCATTATGTAAGATTGAAGAAATTAGGTTGAAGGCAAAGAGAAATGTTGGATCAAATGAACAAGTTCAAGCATATGTTGCCATGGCCAGGAGAAAATGAAAGTTTGGAAAGTTTGATCCTTGAGAAAAGAAAAATATTGATGTGCCAAAGATACAATGCTGTGAGTGTAATGAATATGGGCACATTAAAAAGAATTGTCCCAAACCGAAGAAGGACAACAAGAAGAGAGGAAAGAAATGAAGCCCATATCATTGAAGAAATAGAGCTTGAAAAGAAGAAGTCAAAAGAGGAGGAAGTGAAAGACCTTTGTTACGACTGAAATAACCTCCTTCACTCCATTTGTAAGAAGGTAAAGTCACGATGGAATCCATCACAAGTATTATAAGATGCCTTATAATAGTGATTGATATGGTATCAATCGTCATGATAGAAAGGAAGTAGCTCATGGAAAGATAGTTGAAGTAGAAGTTGATATGGTTGAAGCATATAACACATGGCATCTCCATTAAAAGAATAGAAGAATAATCTATGCAACAATTTCAGTAAAGAAAGTCATATAGCTAGATAGGAAATCATCATAGCTCATCATCATTAGAAGAAAGCACTTGTAGATTGAGGATCATGAAGATCCTCCTTTGGAATCTTTATTAGAAGGTCCACCCTCACTTAGAAGGAGCAAGTGTCTCACAAATAGTCTATATGTTCCACATAGCGTGGGATCCACAAATTAGAAGGATGATGATATGATGACCAAGATGTGCAACATGTCAAGTTGGTTGAAGTACTTTCATCTTCAAGCAAAAAAAGGAAGATGCTAGAAAAAAGTCTAGATGACCAAAAGAAGGAAAATGTATGTACATATTTAATATATAAAGTCATGTCATCATATAGTTGCAAATAACATGGTTGAATGCTCTATCTCATGAGCATGATCGAAGAAGAAGGATCTCTTCCATTAGAATGATGCATGAAGGCATGTAGACAATGTGCCTTGAACTATTCTACATATTTGATAAGATGAAATCAACATAATACGACTTCATATGGAATATGAGTCAATCATGGTTCCTATGTTGAAAGAACCATGTAAAGAAAATATTGATGAAAGAAATAGGTGAACAAAGGAAGGAGAGTTTGTGAAAGATGCAACTATAGTCACATAAGATGATACAATTGATCAACATTTGATAACTAAAAGAATTAACTATGACATATCCATGGAAGAAGGCATGAAGACCTTGATATGTATACTACAAAAGAAGAATCTTAGTAATGAATGTATTGGAGATGGATTCATACATGTGCAAGATGTTGATGTTGTAAGAAGCTATTGTCATGACGAAAGACCATCATAAAAAGGTAACTTTGATTTGATGTTCATTTTGATTTTTGAAAACATTTGGTTGGGTTAAAATAGGGCTACTAAAAGAGGGTTGTAGGAATCACCTACAACTAATACTCATGAGATTGGATGGAAGATCCTGAAAGAAACATAACTTGGAAGAGGTAGTTGTATGAAAGATAGCCATATGTGGTTGAAGATCACTTTTTGATGAAGTGAAAGATGACATGACTATTGGTTCAACACTATGTCTTGTTGAAAAGAAAGTGATGTAGAAGATGGTCGATGCCCTACATAGAAGTTTGATGAAGAAGGCTCCACGATGAAGAAGGTAAAGTTCATGACATGTTGTAGAAAGAATAGCTCTACAAGCAACTGGCATTACGATCATCTCCACAGAAGAGCATATAGTTGTTGTTGGAGACAAGTCCCTAGTTGAGACGGAGCTTGGGCAAGTCCCTTGTTAAAAGGGAGCTTGTGAATATTCCTTTTATAGGAATGTGTATATCCTCCATGGTTGAGAGGGACACATCATTATTGTCTTCATGTTATAAATAAAGAATGGAGGATTGGGTAAGCATCTGAGATTGATTTTGATACTCTTTGAGGATGTGGTAGGACATCCAATAGGCAATAGTAATTGAAGAGGAAATTCCTTGAAGATGTGTTATTCCAAGACAGGAATGGTCCTAAAAGGACATACCTTGTGAACATCCATATGGGGTATGTGCCTTGAGAGACAATGATGAAGGTGTTTGTGAATCATTGGTCTCCCCATCATTGTGCTCTAATCTTGTGGAAAGAGAGAGATTTTAGTCAAGGCCTTGGTATGTGACAATGTTGGTTAATGATGATGAGATGCACTGGTATAAGTTACGAAAATAACTTATGAGATGGCTTACCAATCTGAGTCTTCTTATGAGAATTCTTTAGTATGAGAATGTCCAAGTATCGTATATGGATTATGAATACCTCCCTAGTTAAGACGTAGTGTTGAAATGTGTAATTAGGTTCGGTCTTCATAATGTCTATTGTAATCATGATTTTATATATTTGATATTAAAGAGAAACACAATTTATTATTGCCATTCTTGATGCATGGGTTTCATGTTCAAGATAAATTTATTTATAGGTCAAGCACCTATTGAGTGCTTCTAGGTTTTTCATAGAGTTATGAAAAAAGAGTCGTTGTCATACATGTATGACCCCTTTGGGAATGTTGTCTCCTGTAAAGATTTTTTTTTAAAGTAAAAAGTGTCATAAAGACCCTCCAAGACCTTGTCAAACAAGTCAGCCTACAAGAAGGATCAAGTCAACCTCATGGGCAGCAATTCAACTTCCTAAGAAGCCTATATATAAGGGAACCTTGACTTCATTTAGAGACATTCATTCAAGCAAGAAAACAAATTCGTTCTCCTCAAGAAATAAGCTAGAAAAAGATGAAGATCAAGAAAAAGAAGAAGGAGAAGCAAGGTCAAAGTTTTGAACCTCTCTCTCTCGTGTTAGGGTTTCTAAAGTAGCTGCTAGATTGGAATTGCTAAAGTTGTTGGGGAATTTGAAGCTACAAAAAATTGTTGGGAAGTCAAAGTTGCTGCTAGGTCAAAAATTGTTGGAAGGTCGAAGTTGTTGGGTTGAAACTGTGGGAAGCTACTAGGTCAAAGTAGATGGAAAGAAAAGTTCATCAAGGAGGAGTGTGACTTGGTCTTGGAGGGGTTTTTGACAGGAGTCTTAGGTCTTGGAATTCGTCATCTAGGCATTCTATAAGAATAAAATAATTCTTGTGGGTTTTCCTCTCAAGAGGAGAGGTCTTGGCCCTGGCTTGCAACCTCTATTTTGTGTCCTCTTGTCCCATTGATCTTCATTGTTTGTTAGCTGTTGGATGATAATGAACACAATAATAATAAAGAGAAAAAAGAAGTTAATCAAGTTAAGTAAAAATACATCACAAGCAGTTATGAAAGTAAGAGAAAACACCTAATATAGTTGCTCTTAGATTTCTCAACAAGTTGAAGGGTTGGTCATTGAAGCATTTTTTATGGAAGATACCAACATGAGTTTTCTTTAAGCTTCATCCTTAGAAGCTAAGGTTCAGGACCAAATGCCTGAAAGCTTTTCGTGGGACCTCTCCTCAATTCTTCTTTAAGATTTTATGTAGTATGCTTTTAATTCTTCTATGATAGGTCAGGTAAGGTAGTTTTTCCCTGGGGTTTCATGGGGTCATTAGGCAAATTTTGAGGTATAAAATGGGCTTCCTAAGGGCATTATAAAATAATAATGGAAATAATAAAATAAGATTAGATTACATCATCAAATTTTAAAGGGAAAAGAGAAAACTATTTTTTCAACTTGTATTTTCAACTTATCTCCTTAGGGGTTGACTCAAATTTTGAGGAGAAACACTCGTTGGATGCATAATTTGATTCCTCATCCAAGGAGTACCCATGTTGCATACTTCTGATAAATCCCACTACACGAAAAATGACAAATACATGAAAACGTGATTGCAATCACATTGTTCATGTATTTCTCATTTTTCGTGTTGCAGGGTCCATTGAAAGTGTGCAACATGGGTACTCCTTGGATGGGGAATTAAATTTTGCATCCAAAGAGTAGTGCCGCTCGAAATTTGAGTAAAAACTTAGGGAGATAAGTTTAATATACGAGTTGAAAAACTAGTTTTATTATTTTATTATTTTTAATTTTTTTTACTTTTTTACTCCAAAAGTGGTGAATCATCCCCCATGCTTGACATCATCATCTAGAATTCTATTGGTTTTTATAAAGTTTATTTTGGTTTCACATTTTTCTTAGGAGGCCCATTTTAGACCTCAAAATACCCATAATGTTCTACAATCTCAAGTCTTCTATTTTTGAGGGTTTTTTTGAATCAAGTTTTTCCTCACTCAAGTAGATATTTTCTGACTTAGGAATGAGTGTTCTCTCCTGCGGAGGTATTTCAATTGATCTCTAGTATTTTTCTCAACGAGGTCTTGGCTATAGAAGGGGGAGAGGGACAAAACTTGGTCAATAACAAAGATAGGGTATCTGAAAAGGAAGAAAATAAAGGTGTAGTAGGTGATTCTATCTCGAAGTTGGTTTGAAGCAGAGGAAGAGTTGTTGCCTGAAGAAAAAATCCAATTAGAAGAAGTTGAAGTTGGTGTTGGGGGGAGACATTATGATGAGAATTGTTGTAGAGTTAGCAAAGAAAACCCTAGTGGGTTGAGCTCGAGGCCAGAGGTTTAATGTCAACATTATTCAAGCTTGGGTAGAAAAATAATTGAGTCCTCGTATAAAATCACCCCTAGTATTATAATGCTTTCCAAAGGCTGGATTCAACTCAATTTTGAAGATCATGTTGAAGCTCTATGGACATCTTAGAAGGTTTGGAAAATTGACTCTACCTTGGTTTTCTTTAAATTATGGACCCATCTTTTTTATGCAAGTAGGGAAAGGATGGATGTAGTCCCTATTTGGGCCTGTTTCCTTGACCTTCCATCAAATTACTGGGACAAGTTGATTTTCAAAGATCTAGATAATTCTCTTGGCACATATTTGGACCATGATTATTCTCATGAACATTTTGAGGATAGGTCTATGGCTAGAATTCTTGTGAATATAGATCTCCGTGAAGGGCTAGTAGAAATTATGTATATTAGAGTAGGTGAGGGAAGATGACATATTCTTGACTAAGAAGGGGTCCCATTCATATGTAGGAGATGTCACAAGTAAGACCATCTAGTCAAATATTGGGAGCTCCCTCGCATAAGAAGGCGCATGATTTCAGGATGGATAAATCAACGAATCCAACCATAAATTTACTAGACTCAAAGGGAAATGTGGAACCAGTTGAGGCTCCTGAACATGTTCAGAGCAAAGGATTAGTTGGGATATCATCTCTGTAAATGATGGCTTCTATTCCTCATGAGACAATGGTCCCTGAAGTAGTAGAAGTGTACTCGACACATGCGACAAAGGAAGGTATTAATCCATCTTTGATTTCTAGCATTTATTAGTTTCTTGTTAATCTTGTGGTAAACTCTCTCTCAGAAAAAAGGGGAAGTTGGGGGTTCGTTTCCACAGTTGTTACTTTGTCAATGTCCTTCTTCTTAGTCTCACTTTCCTCTCCCTTAGTGGCCACCTGCTCGTGACAATATCATTTTTTCTTCCCTTGTGGTTTATGTTTCGAAGAATCTATTTGACGAGTCAATGGAAGAGGACATCTCATATAATCTCCATGCTCGAATGGTCTTCCCTTATATAAAAGGTATTGTGCGGGGTTGTGGAAACTCTTTATTTCAATTCAAGGGGGAAAAAGGAGGGGAAGTCACATTTGTCAAAATCCAAAGAAAAAGCACAAGAGGACCTTGTTGTAGGTAAAAGACAATCCATTCATGGGGAACTTAGAGTAATGATAGCCCTTAGAGGAGTTTCCCAATGAAAATTCTCTCCTTCAATTGTAGGGGTTTAACATGTCCCTAACAAAAACGTGCTTTTAGAAGATTAGTTGACTTGAATAAACCAAACATTACTTTTCTACACGAAACACTAGGAGATGGATGCATTTTTACTGGGCTTGATGTGAGGGGACATTCGGGGGGACTGGCTGTTCGCTGGCATTCCAGAAATGTTAGTCTCAAATTTTTGGAGTATTGATTCTGGACAAGGCATAATTTTTTTCTTTGAAGATCTTGGAACTTCCTTGACCGTCATCGATTTGTATGGACCATATCTAAATAGGATTGAATTTTGGCATTTTTTTGCAAAATCTATTGTGAACTCGAATTCGCTAATAATTGGTGGAGACCTAAATTTTTTCCTTAGGGATTTAGAGGCAAGGGGCTTGAGGGCCTGGCCAAATCCCTTGGGTGAATACTTCACCCATGAGCTTGTAAATTCTAAATGAATCGATATTGAACCTGTTAAGCTCAATGTGATAGAGGAATCATTGTGTTGGAGGAGCGTATTACAAAAGGGCTAGATTGTTTCTTGATTTTTGAGGCTTTTGTTGATCGTTTTAATCTAATCAGACAATGGGTTGAAAATGGGGGAAGTTTGATCACTCTGATTCTCTTGGAAGTCAAAGGGTCTAAAGATAAGGCCGCCAACCCGTAAAAAATGAATTCATCCTGGGTAAAAGACAAATTCTCATGAAATAAATCATGCGTTCATTCCCCCTCTCATCTTTTTGAGTGAGCATTGTTATAAGGGATTGATCTAATAAAAAAATATGCAATAATAATTCCTTTTTGAATTATGAGTTGTTTGGTGCCGGAGCTGCTACTATGGTAGTGTTTATCTCCTTGGATGCTACCTTTTTAATAATTACCCATTTTAATTATGTATCTTTATTTTTCATTTATTGTAAATGATTGACAAATTTTTCAAAGTGAACCATAATCTTCCTGAAGAAAGATTCCATCAACTTCTTACCATATGGAAATATAATATGATTTTTATTATTATTTTGGGGTCCACAAAAACACCATGTTTGGAGATTACAGTCCCAAGCAATTTTTCTTTTGAAACAAGAAAAATTCTCTTCTTGGGATTTAGAGATATTCAATATTTCCTGAATCTTACAAAATTATATTTCAAGTGTAGAGGTTATTTTATTCTTTTCTTTGATTATGCAATGACATCATCAAGATAGATCATAACACTACAATTTATTAGATATTTGATTGCAAATCACATTGGAAGGTTTCTATCATGTTTATAAGTCCAAAATGAATTCAATGGTAAGCAAATGTCCCCCACTTTGTGCGAAAAGTGAGCTTTAAGCAATCTAGGTCGATAGTTGCGTTCATCACAATAGGCTCACATTGCTTTTCTAGCAACCTTTGAGCCTAGTAGTTTTGAGGAAGCCAACCAGAATGAACATTGCGTAGCAGCTATGAATGAAGAATTGGATCAAATCGAGATGAATAACACTTGGGAATTAGTTCCATGACCAAAATATAAAAATGTCATTGGGACTAAATGGGTGTTCAGGAACAAATTGAATGAAGATGGATAGATTACCAGAAACAAAGAAAGATTGGTTTGCAAAGGCTATGGACAAGTGGAAGGAATTGATTTCCACGAAACATTTGCACTAGTTGCCAGAATGGAAGCCATTTGAATGTTTCTCGCCTATGCATTCTAAAGAAAAATAAAATTTTACCAAATGGATGTTAAGTTAGCATTTCTGAATGGAGAATTAGAAGAAGAAGTTTACATCGAACAACTTGAACGTTTTCTACCATCAAAAAAAGAAGACTATGTTTGCAGGTTAAAGAAGGCTCTGTATGGTCTCAAGCAGACTCCCAGAGCATGGTATTCTCGTCTTAATGGATATCTACATCAACAAGGGTTCAAGAAAGGTACTGCAGATGGCAATATTTAAGTACAAATAGATAAGGATAATTTAACAATCGTTGAGGTATATGTGGTTGATAAAACCTTTGGTAGCAATGATGATCGACTAAGTAAGAACCTTGTTACAAAGATGCAAAGTGAGTTCGAGATGTCTTTACTTGGCGAGTTGACATACTTCTTAGAGCTTCAAATATCTCAGCAAGAGAAAGGAATGTTTATATGTCAAGCCAACTACATCAAGGAAATGATCAAGAAATTCAAAATGGAAGATTGCAATCCCATCCTTACTCCGATGGTAACAGGTTACAAATTGAGCATAGACGATTCATCTAAGGATGTGGATCAGAGGTTGTACAGATCTATGATTGGTAGTCTTCTATATGTAATAGCCTCTCGACCAAATGTTATGCAAGCAGTTGGACAAGTAGCAAGATTCCAAGCAGCACCAAAAGAATCACATATTATTGTCGTCAAAAGAATTCTTCGATATCTAAAGGCACAACAGAATATGGCTTGTGGTATCCCAAGGGAAACAATCTCATTATTCAAGCCTTTACATATGCTGATTGGGCAAGAAGCATTGATGATCATAAGAGTACTAGTGGAGCAACATTCCATCTAGGTGATTGTATCGTATCATGGTTGAGCAAAAAGCAAACCTCAATCTCGTTATCTACAGCGGAAGAAGAATACATTGCAGTGACAACATGTTGTACTCAAGTCCCTTAGATTAAACAAAATTTTCAAGAACTTCAAGTACAATTCAGTGAGCCTATTCCCATCTTCTGTGTTAACACCAGTGCCATCAACATCTCCAAGAATCCTATCATGCATTCAAAAACAAAACACATTCCGATAAAATATCATTTTGTTAGAGAACAAGTTGCTAAAAAGAATATCAAACTTGAATATGTTGGTACAAAAGAACAAATTTATGATATCGTCACTAAACCTTTACCTTGTGAAGCATTTGAATATCTTCCCTAGAAGCTTGGGATTCTCCCAAGTTCTCATTAGATTTTCCTTATTCTAAAAATAAAGGGGGAGTGGAAGTATGTACAGGTCCGTAGGATGGTTATGTTTCAGGGGGAGTTACCCTTTGCCATTGATGTCAAAGGGGGAGCGAAAGCAGTAGGAAGATGTGCCCTAATCACAGGGGGAGTAATTTTGTTGCCATCAATGCAAAAGGGGGAGATTGTTGATCTAAAGATGATCTGAGGTTGTCATTGATGTCAACCCAAGAAACAACATGAGCTACCCTGATTTTGCAAGGGAATTTTGACTTGAAAACTTACTCTATTTTGAGTCAAGGATCTTCTAGATAGATTCTACTCGTCGATATGTTTCCGTTGATATATGTCACACCAAGTAACTTCACAGTTTGAGAGATATTCATGTTTTAAGTTAGTAACCCCAGTTAGTGGGCTAAAACCCTATGGGGTTGTGGCATGGCACTCATAATTGGTTTTGGTCATTAAATTGTCAATAATTAATAATTTTTTAAGCTCCTAAATTCCCTCCAACATTCTCTATAGAATCCCCTCTCAACTCTATAAAAAGAAATCTCATATATCCTCCAATTGCAGTGATTTTTGAATTTTCGCTATAACTTCATTTCTGTGAAGTCTTAGATTCTGAAATTAATATCCATTTGATTTACGATCCTGATGAACTCGCGACTAAATTTTAGATCTTGGTTTGCTATATTTTTGGAGATATGATCTGTGGAAGTTAGGGTTTTTGCAGGCTACCGAATTTCATCTCAAACAAGTGACCTTGGGCTCTCTCTCAGAGAATAGGATTGGAATTTTGTAAAAAGTGGCAGACAATGCACAGACTTTAGCTTTCTGTGTATCAATTTCAGAGCCGAAGGAGGAAACAGTGACACGTGGTACATTGTAAAAGTTCACTCTACTGAACTAGTCCATAATTATGTCATTGTGAGAGATTGGGCATAACTTTGCCTTGAAGAGTCCAAATCGAGTCAAAGCTGTGGCATTGGAAAGAATACTTAGAGGGCTTCTATAGGACCGAAGATCACATGTTGGGGATCTAAAATCACAGAGATACATCATATTAAATATCATTCTCCTAGAAGGAAAGATAAACTAAATCAAGTGTTGTCAAGGGGTGCAAAGGACCAGAATTTCTAGGGTGACAAAGAGAAAGGTGTAGCAAAATGATATAGCAGAGGTAAGCGACTGTAGAAATTTTCACTGTAGATTAAACTGATTATGAAAGCACTAAAGCAAAATACTTAATCTACTTCTATAATCAAACTTGCGAAATCTTAATCGATTTTGAGCAAGATCAAACAAAACACATATAACAGAGAAGAAGATACAATCACACATGAAACACAGAAGAATACTATGGGGAAAGCCTTAGCTAAAAGCCCTGCTATTTGTATTATCATACAAGTGGAAATATATCAGGATTGCACAAAGCTTTAGCTCTGAAGCTATATAGCTCTTAGTACAATCCCTCACTGCTGCTCATAGACTAATAAACAACACATATTCCTGCTCCTTTATCCTCCAAGCCTCCTATTTCCTTGGACTGTTCCTTTGGGATGATTTACCTTCAACTAGGTCATAGGTTTTATAAGTGTTTGTTTGTTCAGTTTGAAAAACCACTTGCAGAGTACCTGTTATCCTTCCTTACCGCACATACTCCATCCAACCTACTTGCTTCATCCTTCACTTAGAACCCCTACCTTACATTTGCCTCATTCACTTACTTTGCCATGATTCTCATCTTCTTGTGCAACATCGTTTCATCCCTCCTTGAACAAATCTAACCATATGCGCCACTCCTCAACTCCATCCTTCAGGTCTTGAACTCCCCTACACCCATATTTCACCTCCATACTCATTCCTCCACCTTTTTCCCTCTATCCATGCTCCAAAATCCCATTTCTGAACAGCTTGTAGAAAATTACAGACATCCTGTAGAAATTCCAAACATCCTGTAGAACCCCTGCAGAGTTCCTGTAGAAGCTCACAAAGGCGGTTTCTTGAAGGCCAAACTCTGTGAAACTCTCAGGAAGGGTGCTAGGGACCCCTTAGGCCCTCTCTGAACCTTCCCTACCTCTTCCAAGCATTTCCCCTTGTCAATCCACCTCTGCACAGTAAAAAATAGTGAAAGCACATGCATGATAATTTTAACAACTTATTCAAAAATAACAAAAATATGGTTCTTTCAGATTCTGCTATAGACATAGCTTAGATACATGCATTTCATCTTCTTAGAAGTCAATGGAATCTCTCCCAATAACTTGCATCTTCTTTCTTGCATCAGTAGAGCTAGCTGGTAAAATTAGGGTTTGCTAGGGTTTGCGTTTGCTTTCAGCTTTTCAGTTTCCTTCTGCAGATAGATTAGTTTCCTTCGAGTTAGCTTCCATTCATCAGTTAATCAGCCTCTTCTCAGAGCTCATAGAAGTTGGCTTGAGCCCCTAGCGGACTTGTGCCAGCTGACCAAGTGACAGCTGCGGCAAGAGCTAGTACTTGTGCATACATCATCGTCGCTTCCAAGTTTGTTACGAACTACCGGGTTGATAAAAGTAAAGAAGGGAGTCCCAGGAGTTGCAACATTGTTGCTGTAATACTGGAGCTCACCAAGTACAACTGACCTTTGTTTGCTGCTATACCAAGAAACTGTAGCTAAACCAAGGCTGAAAATTCCTCCTGATGTGTTCTTTCGATCTAATGGACTCCCTACCCAATCTACATCTATGAAGTCCTGTAGCTTCACTCCCTATATTTGTTTGTACCATAATACATACTAAGATGTGCCTTTGAGGTATCTCAAAGCATGCTTAGCCGCCTTCCAAAATAGCTTGGGATGCTGAACCATAGCTCGACTCAGCTAGTTCACCGCATAACACAAATCTAGTTGCGTGTTCACTAAGTACATCAGTGAACCCACAAGCTACCTATACACAATAGCTTCTACTACTTCTCCTGAAGTAGCATCCTCTGTTCTCCAGTTACCTGCTAGAGGAGTCTGCATGGGCTTGCACTTCTCCATGTGGAATCTCCTAAGTATATCATTGGCAAACTTGCCTTGAGACACAAACACTTCCCCATCCTTCTACCACACTTCCATGCCTAGAAACTAGTGCATGAGACCCATGTCTTTCATCTCAAACTCTCTTGCAAGGTCCTCCTTCCAAGACCCCAAGCAAGTATTCCGGTCGAACCAACAATGAAGCCCCAATCACGCTTGCTTCATTCAAGCAAGATTTTTTCATCCATCTGAACTTAAGGAACTCTCATTTTCGTTCGTGGGGTCGGGAATGGTTATTTGGTTGAAAAGAGTGAGTTTCATTTCATAGGAAAAGCAAGCCCCAAATCGGATCGTTCCGATCCACTATCTTTCTTTGAGGTAGTTCTTTTACTGATAATCACCTGTCAATATCAAATCATCAACATAAAGAAAAATGATCAAATGCTTACCTTCCACCATGATGTGGTACAAGTTCGCATCTGCTTCACTCTTTATGAAACCCAACCCGGTGAAGTAGTTGTCGATCTTGGTGTACCAAGCACAAGGTGCTTGCTTCAGCCCGTACAAAGCACTCTTGAGTCGGTACACATGTGACTCACGATCGAAGGTCTCAAAACCTTCCGGCTACTCTATGTAAACCTCTTCCTCAATCTTGCCATTGAGGAATGTAGTCTTCACATCCATCTGATGGATCTTCGAACCCATCTGTGCTGATAGTGCCAACATCGATCTGATAGATGAGTACCTTGCTACAGGAGCAAAATTCTCATCATAGTTGATCCCGTCAACCTGTGAGAAACCACAGGCAACAAACCTTGCCTTATGTTTCTCTACACTACCATCAACAACTTGCTTTACCTTGTAAAGCCAATGGGAACTCACAACTAACTTGTTCTCCAATCTTGGAACCACATCCCAAACAATATTCTGAACTATGGAGTCATATTCCTCCACCATAACATCAACCCAAATCGGCTGCTGCACTGCTTCGTCAAAGGAAGATGGCTCGGTCTCAACACATTCACCAACAAGGGCCATGTATCCAGTGTACCTATCAGGTGACCTCCTCTGTCTGTACTAAGAAGATGGTCCTCCCACATTCTCTCTTGCATTCGACAACAATCTATCAGCCCATCTCCGGAAGACTCTGCTTGAGTGGACGTCTCCACTCCTGGAACCTCTACATGCGGCTTCTCCGCATCAATATGAGGTTCCTCCTCTTAAGGAACCAAAAGTTCCTCCATAGCCTATAGTTGGAGCTCCCTCTCAAGGGAAACTTGCATGGCCTTATACTCATCAAACTTGAGATCTCTGTGAACCACTATCCTCCGACTAGTAGGCAAATACACTCGATAGTTGTGGGGTGTATCATTGTACCCCACAAGCATCCCCAACTCTGCTATTAGCTCAAGTTTCTTCTAGGAATCCTTGTCACATGGAAATATACCGATGAGCCAAAGATCCTGAAGTGACCCACATTTGGTCTCTTCCCAGAGAAATCTTCGTCTGGTGTCTTCACCCCAAGAATGTGATGCGGGCTTCTATTCTACAAATAGACCACTGTGTTGCATGCCTCAACCCACAAATGAAGTGGTAGGCCTTGGTCATGTAGCATCACCTGAGTTTCCCCCACAATCGTTCAGTTATTCCTCTCAGCCACCCCAGTCTGTTGTGGGTTATGAGGTGTCGTCAACTCCCATTTAATTCCTTTTGCTGTATAGAAGTCCTTAAAATCTTGAGAGACATACTCTCCACCATTGTTGCTTCTCAAGGCCCTAATCTTCTTCCCTGATTCTTTCTGAACCAAAGCTTTGAACTCACAAAACTTTTAGAAGGTTTGATCCTTCTTCTGCATGAAATAGATCCACCATTTATGGGAAAAATCATCAATGAAAATCACATAATACCTTTGTTTCATGGTGGAGGCTACTGAGATGGTCCACACATATCTGTATGAACTTGCTCCAAGATTGCTTCAGCTCGACTGTCTCGCTCATGAATAAAATACTTGGCATACTTTCCCAAGGTACAACCTTTACATGTGTCCACTTGCTCAAGTTTTCCTTTGGGAAGTCTGATAAAAATCTACTGCATTATCTTCAAGGCCCCATGATGCAAATGGCCCAACCATCTATGCCATAACTCACCAATGTCTTGGCTTTGCACCAATTCTGCTTTCAAACTCAATGTAGCATAGTCATCTACCTCCAGCTTGTAGAGATTCTTCACTAGAATCCCAATCCTCTTGGTCTCACCCATGGCTATGTGTCTTAGGAACGCCTTTCCTTTACTAAAGACTATATCATAGCCTTTGTCTTCCAACATCACGACCGATATCAAGTTCTTCTTCAGTCCAAGCACATATTTTACATCAGTCAGGGTGAGAGGAGCTCCATTCTCCCTCTGAAAAACAATTGTACCTTCACCTGAAACACATTACTTTCCATCATCACCCATCTCTATGCGCATCTTGAGGTATTTCTCCTCCAAGGTACTGAATACACTCTTATCGCCGGTCATGTGGAGTGAGTCTCCACTGTCCAGATACCAAACACAACCCACCATCGATGAAACCATGCATGCGATGAGGGTAAAATCCAATTCGAACTGATAGGCCAGTGCCTCACCTTCTGATCCTTTCGAGGATCCCTTCTTGGATTTCTTCAATGGACAATTAATTGCATAATGGCCCACCTCATGACAATTAAAGCATCTCACTTTAGATTTTTCAATCTTCTTCCCTCCATGGGAAGAACTCGATTTGGAATGGGAAGCCTTCCCTTTCCCCTTCCTTGCCTTACTTGCTAAGGCTAGATTTTCTTCATCATCATGCTTAGATGAAGAACCATCTCTAGTGCTTCTCCTGATCTCCTGCTGCATCAGATCTGAGCATAATCGTTCCTAATCTAACAATTTCTCTCTTCCATTCACTGAGTCCTGGTAGCTATTCTAGCTCTTTTAAGACCAAGAAGAGCAAGGCTCACCATATCATCATCAACTGTCATTATTCCTACACTTCCAAGCTCACCTCTATAGGTGGTGAGCTTGTTCAAATATGTAGAAATCATGTCGCCCTTTTCACACTTGATTTTCCAAAGCTTTTCCTTCAGTGCCAGCTTCCTTTAGTCACTGCTATTTTGATATAGGTCCTTCAATGTATTCCACATTGAAAATGGAGTCTTATTCCCATGGAGACTCGAGATAATATGGTCTCGAACTTCCTCCAGAAGAATCCTCCTCGCTCTCGCCACACACTTCTTCCATTCCGCCAATTCTTTGGCATTAGCTGTTGCTGGCTTGGGGACTTCTTGATCAATGAAGTCCTTCAAACCATTGTCTTCTAATACCACTTCCATGCAATCCTTCCATGATATGTAATGTGAGCTGCCATCTAGGGCATACTCGAGTCTCAAGCCATTGAACGCCATTGATGAATTTTTAGGTGATAAGAAATCGATTTTTTTACCTACAATCAAGAACTTCAACCTTCAAATTTTTCACTTCTCAATATGCTGTTCACAAATCTGATCACCCTTGCTCTGATGCCATGTCGAAATTCTCAATGTAGATTAAACTGATTATGCAATGTACTAAAGAAAAATACCTAATCTACTTCTACAATCAAACTTGCGGAAGCTTAATTGATTTTGAGAAAGATCAAATAGAACACATATAACAGAGAAGAAGATTCAATCACACATGAAACACCAAAGAATACTCTGGGGAAAGCCTTAGCTAAAAACCCCACTATCTATATTATCATACAAGTGGAAATATCTCAGTATTACACAAAGTTTTAGCTCTCAAGCTATCCGGCTCTCAGTACAATCCCTCACTGCTGCTCATAGACAGAATAGACAACACATATGCCTCCTCCTCTATCCTCCAAGCCTCCTATTTCCTTGCGCTGTTCCTTTGGGATGATTTACCTTCAACCAAGTGGAACACTACTCTTACACATTGTAAAACTGTGCAATCCTCAAGGTATGAATTCCTTTTGCATGAAAGAGATTTTCTTGTAGGAAAATTCTTGCAACTGATAGTACGTTGTCCCTGCCTTTAATTTCAACTAGGCCTTTTTCTGAACTAACATGCATGAGTTCTTTATGAGAGAATATTCAGTTATCTGGAGTACAATAGTTGCATGCATGCATGCATTAACTGACTGAACTCACAATCAGTTCCACAAACTACTTGGAATAATCTAACTGGAATTAATTATGTTAACTGTGCTAACTAACTACAACTCAAATACAATTCACCCTTATCTCCTTAATTAAGGGATACCTTCCTCAATCAAAGGGATAACTATTGCATGACTTCACAAAGACTTCAAGTTTGAATTTCTCCAACTAATTAACTCAAGATTAATTAGTTAATTATTTTTCAAACCACTGATGAGACTAAATTCGAATTTTAATTCAAGGACAAATTAAAATTGGAATATCCTGAAATGCTATTTTTAGCATTCCTTGTTGCTATTTTCTATAGCTATAGGTAACTATCTTTTGTATATGCATGTTCATCTCTTAATTTCATTAGTTTCTTTGTATTCTAATTTGTTTTTTTTTTTTTTTTTGTTTAGCACTGACATGTGTTCTGCAGGATGAGGTAAAATTTTCTATTATCATGTCGTCGGTATTTCTTTGAATACTTTTGTAGGTATTATATATTCATCAAGAGAAGACTCAATGCATAATCTAATGTTCTGAAGAGTGAGAAATGGTAGCATGACAATATCAACAATCAAGGTGCAAAAAAACAACAAGAAGTTCGCCACATGACGTCTTCAAGTGGGAAGCACTGCATACAATCATTGTAAAAGTATCATTATACAGAGTCATTGCAAAAGCATCATTGTAAGAGTCTTATAAGTGTCTATATACCAAGAGTTGAAGAGGCAGTGTTAGGAGGTATAGGATCATCATTAGTTGGTTGTGTCATAGTTGGGGTTATGGTCTAGTGTGTCTTCTTCTTATACATCATTCTATATCATTGTAAAGTGGACCATTTTCCCTGGTACGACAGTCCATTCTTATTTTATTCTTCTATAGGGTGGTAGGGTGGTGCTAGTATGGTGCATGAAGTCACCAACAAGTACAAGCCTGTGAAAACTTTAGGGTGGTAGGGTGGTGCTAGGGTGAGTTGTAGCTCATTGGGTGCTGGGGAATCCATTCAGTTGACTATAAAGAATCTTAAGCATTGTAGCATCCATCCAGTGGGAGCTGGAGAAGAATGCTTTTCTATATTTTAGGAAGTTGGAGCTTTCTTTTCAATTGGAGTTGAATATTAAAGAATTTTTAGGAAATCGTTCGGTGGTTTTTGACCCGGAGGGGGTTTTCCACCTAAAATTTTTGTGCCTCCTATGTTCTTTTATTCATTGCTGTTACTGCATAAACATTAATGATAATTGAAGATTAACTAATGCTCTGAAAATATTTAGAAGTGCTAATTGCTAAGGAACACTGATTCACCCCCCCAATATTTTCCAACAATTGGTATCAGAGCATGGTTCCTTCAATAGCAGTTTAACATTTGGAGGGAGATCATGGAGCATACCAAGAATGGTGTACCTCTATTCAATGAAAATAATTATGCACTCTAGAAAGGAAGAATGGAGGTCTATCTCTTAGCGCAAGGTTACGAAGTATGGGATACTATTCAAAATGGTTTTACACCAACCGCGGTTGAACAAGGTAAGAAGAATTCGCTAAATGATGAAAAAGAAAATAATATTATTGTTAGTGGACTTATTGAATCTTCTTATCATAAGGAGTTGGGTTGTAAAACCGCCAAAAATGTATGGGACAAGCTTGAGAATATATATGCAAGTGACTCAAATGTCAAAGAAGCAAATATTCAAATCTATAGAGAAAAAGTTGAGCAACTCAGAATGAAAGAAGATGACAACATTGTTGCATACTTCCATGATCTAATAATCACCCTATGAGTGATCTCAGTTAAGAATTATTAAATGGAGGTATTACAGACTCATGTGTTGTAGTGCGTCTAAGTTATTTAAGCAACGGATCGATCAAATTGGAAATACATAGACACTTGAAATGGAAGACAACAGAGAATTACAGTAAGCAAATATAAGAACACAAAAAATTAATAAGGAGTTCACGCTATCCTCCAGGGCTACGTCTTCGGTCCAGCTTTCAGTGGTGGCCTTCTTCTATTGTGTCTTAAATTAGAGAATTACAAAGAAGGAGCTCAATATGAGTCTCCTATCACAGGATAGGTTGGCAAGGTAGTTCTTGGATTTCCCAAGCCACTAGAGTACACAGACTCTTGGCCTTACCAACATTTTGATCTCTCAGGTCTACAATGGAAGGAGCCCGATGTGGTGCTCGGTCCTGACAGATCCCCTTTAGGGATGGATCGAATTTATCAAGCCCTTTGGTGCTCGATGCTGCCTTTGGTCAGCTCGACCCTCTGTCTTCTTACTACTTTTTGCTCTATCTACCTGCTCTCTCTGTTCTTCTGTGTGTGTGTGTGTGTCCCTTCTGCTGGTCTGTGCATGGCTTTAGAGCCACTCAAGCTCATGGTTGTTCGATTCCTCTTCCAACACCATCAGATTTCCTACTATAGCTGCGCTTGGAGTTCCCCGTCTCGGCATCATCACTAGACTCACAGGGAGCGGCCACTTGTCCTCCTGCGAACTGTGCTAGCTTGCTTCGTCAATTCATTTCTTCAGTTACGTCATGGAATGAGTCATCTGCCACCTTGATGGTCAAATCGGACCTCAAATTCTTCTAAGTCACGGCTTAATATCTCGTTACATTCAGTCTTACTGTCGGGTGCAATATCAACCGTTAGATCTGGATCTCCCAGATCCAACGCCATCCACTCATTTCGCGTGGTTGACTTGCTCGTCTGTTAGCACGCGATGAGTGGCGGTTTTCTCTCTCCTCCGCTTGCCACACATCAGGCGCTAAGTGGAATTGCTCCGTTTTCACCAAATCTGCTTACCACCCAAGGATGCCCCCGATGAATACCGCCGATTTTTAGAGCGCGGGTCTCGCCTTAGCCTTTAGCCATTTTCTCCCACGGTTTTCCCAGCTCCCATGCGAGCGAGCACTCGGGGCTCCTCCTTTTCAAGGGTTTTTGCCTAGAGATGTGTGACTAGTGCTAAGCTCTAATCGTCCATCAAAAACTCCCTCCGTTTCCAAATCTAGGCTTCCCAGGGTCTAATTTTGCCTCCTACGCAATCTCCATGGGCCTCGGTCAGCGCGCTTTGATCAAGGTCCTCGTCATTCCACGCTGGCTGCGAATTTCCACTGTTTTAGAGGTGTTTTTAATCACTGCTCTCAGTTCTTTGAAGTCTATCCCAATTTGGTATAGCCATGGTTCTTTTGATTATTCTTTATATTTCCAATTCGGATCACAACCTTCCCATTGAAAAGCTTTTGGACCACCAAAATTTGGTTTTTCAAGCATCGACTAAGTTAAGGTATTGCTGTCTCACTTGTTCAATCTCAATCCACTTTGCACTGCTTGGCTTCGAACCTTTGAGTCCAATTCTAAGATACTCAACATCTCCTCTGTGCGTTGTCCTCACCTTCTTGTCCAAGATTGTGTCTTCCTACAATTCATTCAGATATTCAGGTAGCAGGTCATCAATAGAAGGAAATTAACTTTGCTCTTTAGGATCCTCAATCATTGAAGGTTCAAACAATCTCAAGCAATCTGCATTTACGACTAAGTAGATGTGCATGTAAGCTGGTAGATCAAGACGAAAAGCATTTTCACCGATCCTCTCAAGTATATTGAAGGGTCTATACCTAATAGGCTTTAGCTTTTTACCTTCACCTTGCATCCCATCCTTGCTGATATATAGCCAGACCTGGTCACCAACTTGGAAACTATGCTCCACCTGATGCTTGTCATGTCTTGCCTTGTATTTGGCTTGGCTCCTTTCCAACTATTCCTGTACTACCTGGTGGATCTCCTAGATCTGTTCAATGAACCTAGTTGCCTTGTACACATCACTGTGTCCATCAACAGTGGTATCTTTACCAAAGACAAAATCCAAAAGAGACCTTGGTGTGAAACCAAAACAAGTTTCAAAAGGAGATCTCTGTGTAGAAGAATGTTTTGCTCTGTTGTAAGCATGCTACACATAACACAAGTGTTCATCCTAAAGCTTAGGATGTTTGCTGCAATATCCTCTGAGTAGCTGGATCACTGTCCTGTTAACTACTTCTATTTGGCCATCATTTTGTGGATGAAATGCTGTGCTTTTCTTTAGTTGGGTGTCCATTAGCTCTCACAGATTTGAACAAAACTTCCCCACAAATCGGGTGTCCCAATCAGATACAATCGAAGTGGGTAACCCAAAATGAACCCATACATGTTCAAAGAATAGTTTTGCAGTCTGTCCAGCTGTGATCTGCTTATTACAGGGTATCAAAATACACATTTTGCTGAACCTGTCCACAACCACATATAGATAATCATGACCTTTTCTAGACTTAGGCAGCCCCCCAACAAAATCCATGGAAACACTTTCCCAAGGGTGAAAAGGAACTGGTAATAGAGTGTACAGGGCTAGTCTTCTATTGCTGGGCTTGCTTTTAGCACACATAGTACACCCTCTCACATAGCTAGAAACTGTCTCATTCATTTTTGGCAAATAACAAAATCTTTGCAACTGTGCAACTGTTTTACTTACCCCAAAGTGACCTGATATCAGAGAAGTGTGTGCCTCCCCGATTATCTTTACTCTTTGTTTGTGGAATGTAGATTTTCCCACAATGATATAAGAGTTGGTCCTTCACATGATAATCCAATTCTTCTATCCTTTTTCCTTGACTTAAAGTTGCATATACATCTTTAAAGTCTATATCTTGAGCATATTGTTCAATGTAGCTTTCATGTAGTACAGAGTTATGCTTAAGTATAGTAGATGCATTTACAATGGGTCTAGATAACATGTCTGCAACTTTGTTATGTATGCCCTTTTTATATTTGATGACTAAATGAAACTGTTGTAGAAAACCTATCCACCTGTAATGTCTTGATTGCTACAACCTAGTTTGGGAGTGTAGATATTGAAGTGGTTGATGATCAGTATGTATTACTATCTCTTTTCCCATTAAGTAATGTTTCCGCTTTTTCACACTCTGAACTAATGCATACAATTTTTTATCATATGTAGGATAGTTAACTACTGTAGGGTTAAAAGTATCAGAATGATAACATATGGGTTTACCATCCTGTGTCAACACTACTCTCATGGCATAGTCACTGGCATTTGTTTGGATCTCAAGAAAAAAAACCAGCTCAAGAAAAGATAGAAAAGATAGATCAACGCCTTAGAATTTAGCCTCTTCGAGGGGGAAACCTCCTTTACATTACATAAATGAACAATTCTTGGATGATTCAAATGAAAAGACATCCTTTCTATATATAGGAGTCTAAGGGGTCATAACATAATCAGAGCCTACATAACAATAATAATGTAAGGGCACAATAATAAAAATATGGGCACAATAGGGGCACAACAATATTAATAAGGGTACAACTACAATAGTAATGGGGTAATCACTAGTATTATGGGGACCCAACATGCCCCTATCCTTCAAAAAAAGTGTTGTCCTCAACGCTTGAGTAGTTCTGGATGCTTCTGTATAAAATTCTCATCCTCCCATGTGGAATATTCAGCGGATAAGTTCTTCCACTTGATAAGATACTCTGAAATTGATCGATTTCGTAGCTGCCGAGTTCTTGTTTCTGTGACTGCTTCCGGTTCCAATATAATTTTGCTTCCTCGTCAAGTTCTGGCAATATTGTTTGAACTGGGAGCTTGTCGCCTATAACCTTCTTTAAACATGAAACATGGAAAACTGGGTGCAATCGAGAAGCTGCAGGAAGCTCCAATTTGTATGCCATAGTACCAATCTTTTGCAACCCCTTGTACGGACCGTAATACTTTGGTGATAATTTATTGTCCTTCTTAACTTGCTTGAGGGACATTTGCTTATATGGTTGTAGCCGTAGGAATACCCAATCACCTACATCAAAACTTCTTTCACTGCGATGTTGATCTGCCTGTTGTTTCATTCTATTCTGTGCCAACACGAGGTTATCCTTTAAGAGTTGGAGGACTTGTTGTTGATGTTCGATGTGATGTTCCACTGCTTGAAACTTAGAATTTTCTCTTAAATATGATGTGATGGATGGTGGCTGATACCCATAAAGTGCCATAAATGGGGTCATTTTTGTTGCTGTATGGAAGGAAGTGTTATACCACCATTCAGCCAGAGGCAACCATTTGACCCATTGTGTCTGTTTATCAGATACAAAGCAACGAAGATATCCTTCCAAACATTTGTTTACTATCTCAGTTTGCCCATCAGATTGAGGATGATAAGATGAGCTATGAGCTAACTGAGTACCAAGACAAGAAAATAATTCTGTCCAAAAATTTCCAGTGAAAATGGGATCTCTGTCACTTACAATAATCTTTGGGTTTCCATGTAGCTTTTGAATTGTTTCCATAAATGCAGTAGAAACTGTACTGGCTTTAAATGGATGTGATAATGCACAAAAGTGTGCATACTTGGTAAGTCTGTCAACTACCACCATGATGACACTCTTTCCCTCAGACTTGGGTAAACCTGTGATAAAATCCATTGAAACCTCCTCCCAACGTTGGCTTGGAATGGATAAAGGTTGTAATAGACCCGATGTCTTAATTGTTTCAACTTCATTTTGTTGGAAAACCAAACATTCTGCCACAAACTTTTGAATATCTGATTTAAGGCCATCCAAAAAAATTCCTTCTTAACCCTATGGTAAGTTTTTTAAAATCCCGAGTGCCCTCCTAAGGGAGAAGTGTGCAATTCCATAAGAATCTTTTGTTTTAGCTGGGAATTCTTACAGAGGTATAAGCGATCTTTGTACCATAACGAATCATTTTGCCAACTAAATGTATCTGACATACTAGAATCTTGTTGTGACTTTTGAATAAGTGCCCACACTTCTTTGTTATTATTCCATTCCTCCCTTGCCTCGTTTATCCAATCTGGTTGGATAATAGAAATAGCGCACAACAATGCTTCCACATCCTCATCCTTTCTTGAGAGTGCATCTGCCACCACATTTTGCTTCCCTTTTTTGTAGATGATTTCAAAGTCATAACCCAACATATTTGTGACCCACTTTTGTTGCTCTTCAGAGGATAATCTTTGTTCTAAAAAGTATTTAAGGCTATCATGATCCGTTTTTACCTTGAAGTGTCTTCCCATTAGATAGGGTCATCATTTCTTAATGTAGTATTGCCAACATTCCTTCTCATAAATAGCTTTGTGTAAAAACTTTCCCTTGATTGGACGACTTTCAAAAGCAATGGGTCTTTCATCTTGCATTAAAACAACACCAATTCCATTTCCTGAAGCATCACATTCCACAATAAAGGTTTTTGTGAAGTCCGGTGTAGCTAAGACAGGGGCTTGGCACATTGCCTCTTTAAGATGTTCGAAGGCCTTTGTTGCTTCTGGAGTCCATGAAAATGCATCTTTCTTCAATAGTGTTGTTAGAGGTGCTGCTATTCTCCCATAATTCTTAACAAACTTGTGATAATACCCTGTCAACCCAAGACTTCCTCGTAGATGCTTTATGGATGTGGGGATTTTCCATTCCTTTATGGATTTAATTTTGCTAGGGTCTACCGTAACTCTTTCATGAGATACGATATGACCCAGATATTCCACCTCTTGTACTCCAAAGAAACATTTGGATATTTTTGCATATAATTGTTTCTCCTCCAATAGTTGTAGCACCCTGTTTCAAAACATGTTTTCAACATGATCCTTCCAAGACTTGCCTTATAGATTAGTATATTTCATAAAAAAAAATACTAACACAAATTTTCTAAGGAAGGGTTTGAAAATGGAATTCATCAAACCTTGAAATGTAGAAGGTGCATCAATAAGGCTAAAAGGCATGACCAAAAATTCATATGGACCCTCATGAGTTCTAAATGTTGTTTTCAAAATGTCTTCAGTCTTCATTATGATTTGATGATATCCTGAATGAAGATCCAACTTGGTGAAGTAAATTGATCCATGCAATTCATACAGTAATTCATCAATGAGGAATGGGAAACTTATCTTTAATAGTGAGCTTGTTGAGCTCCCTATAATCCGGAAACATGTGCCATGATCCATCCTTCTTGTGCACCAATACTACTGGATCAGAGAAAGAACTTTGACTTGGTTGAATTATACCAGCCTCTAGCATTTCTGCAACCATACGTTCAATTTCACTCTTTTGGGCATAGGGATTTCTGTACGGCCTGATGTTTGGAGGAACACTTCCTGGAATAAGATGAATAGCATGATCATAATCACAAATAGGTGGGAGACCTTTGGGAGTCTCAAATTCCTTGGAATGATTGTCCAAGACTATTTGGAGCTCTGGAGAAATAGATGATTCCAATGTGGAAACATCTAGTGAACATAATTGTGCAATTACACCTTTTCGTTCCTTTTTTAGAAGCTTTGTCATACCATTAGAGCTGATTATCTTTCCTGGTTTCCCTGCAATACCTCTTAATAAAACTTCATTTCCTTCCATAGAAAATTTCATGAAAGTTCTTGAAAATTAAAAGCTATTGTACCCAAGGATTGTATTCATTGGACTCCTAATACAAAATCAGCACCTCCCATTGGAATGGAAAGCATTGGGCTAGTCAATACATATTCTCCCATGGATAGCTTGATATTATGGCACTTTCCAGAGAAATTTATTGTTCCTCCATTTGCAACCATCACTTGACACTCTGGTGCTGGATATAAGAATCAATTCAATTCTTTTGCTACCTTACAATGAATAAAATTGTGGGTACTTCCTGAATCAATCAACACTATTACCTTTTTCTT
>APFE030189141.1:33633-50892 GCA_000404065.3 Pinus taeda
GAGCAATTTATTGTTCCTCCATTTGCAACCATCACTTGACACTCTGGTGCTGGATATAAGAAGCAATTCAATCCTTTTTCTACCTTACAATGAATAAAATTGTGAGTACTTCCTGAATCAATCAACACTATTACCTTTTTCTTCTTGATTTTTCCTTCTATCTTGATGGTTTGAGGAGTGGTAATTCCCCCCAATGCATTACAAGATATGGTTGGATTCATTTGTTCTTTATCTAGGCTTTGTTCCTGGAGTATATCCTCTCCTTTTGACCTCTCTTGCTCCTTTTATTATTCCTCTTCACAATCTATGTAGAATAATTTCTTCTCAGCACACTTATGACCTTTAGTGTATTTGCTATCACAACTGTAACAAAGCATTTTTGCTCTTTTTTCTTCCAATTGTTGTGGTTTCAACCTTATAGGTTGTGGAAGGCTAGAGGCAACACCACTTCCGTCTTTATTAATGTGAGTGGTATGCTTCCTGTTTGCCATAATTTTTCTTTCCATTTTTCTTGCTAACTTGAATGCCTTCTCTAATGAATCAGGTTCCCAAAGGCGAACATCATGTTGGATATTATCCTTTAAAGTCCCTATGAACACATCAATCCTATGCTCCTCTGGAATATTTTTTACCCTTATGTTCAATTTTTGAACTCCTCAATGTGCTCCATTATTGAACCCTTTTGTTTGAGACTTATCAATTGGCTAAAAAAGTGTTGCTTTTTGTAACCTCATAATGTGCTGTCAATTCTTCCGTAAAAATTGCCCAAGTCATAATTTGTTTACGAGAGCAAAGCCATTGATACCATACAAACTGATTTGGTTCCAAATATAAAGTTGCAATACGTACCTTTTGTGTGTTTTGCACATTATTGAGATCGAAAAATTGCTCCATCTGTAATATCCATGTTGCGGATCCTTGCCATCAAACTTCCTCATATCGATTTTTGGAATATGGTGCATCTTCGATCCAACATTAGAGTCTATGGAATCGTGATTAACATTTCTTTTGTTCTCATCATGAGTTTCCTTTACTACCCTTTCACCCTTAGTGACCCTTTCTTGTAGCAACTTATTCATATTTATCTTCAATTCTTCCATGTATGTCTTCAAATCTATCTTCAAATCATCCATCTTAACTTCCACGTCATTCATCTTAGCTTCTAGACCTTTCTTTAAACAATCCATCTTAGATTCTGTTCATTTTTGTGCAAGTGACACTTGTTGCACTTGGTCTCGTAATTTTGATATATCATGTTGCATTTCTTCCTCTTCTTCATGAGTCATGCTAGAGATTTCAGGTTGCCTACTAGGTGTTTCCATTTTCTTTCTCCGGGGCATAAATTACTAATAATAATGCTTCACTATGCCCTTTGAATTCCTTCAAAACAATTTTTCAAAACAAGCTTAAGAAAACATTTAAAAAAATATACACACCTTTTTTCACTTTGTAGGAGCTCGATATTGCCTCTGATGTATCTCTGTAATTTTGGATCATCCAATTTTGCAATTCTGACCTGCGGTAGCCCTCTGTGTCCTCTTTCCAATGCCACTAGTCTGACCCCAATTGGATTCTGCAATGAAAAGTTATGCCAAATCTCCCACAGAGACCTGATTATAGACTAATTTAGTAGAGCTAACTTGTACGACGTGCCACGAGTCACAGTTTTGACCTTTAGCTCTGAAAAATATATAGAAGAAACTACACTCCATCCTCTTTCTCTGCCTTCTTATGAAATTTCAATCCAATGCTCAGAGAAAACGTTATGACGATTTTCCCTAGGTCACCTGTTTGGAATGTAATTCGGGAGTTTGCAAAAATACCAACTTCCTCAGATCATATCTCCGCAAATATAGCGCAAAAAGCTCTAAAATTTGGACCTGAGATTTAGCGTGATGTCTTCTCAAATGGGTTTTTTTTTCAACTTCTGAAACGTCGCAGAAAAAATTTTTTATAGCAAGAATTCCACGATGACCTGTTTGGAGCAGCGAAACCCTAGAATCCAAAGCTCTGATACCAAATGGTATGAAACCAGCTCAAGAAAAGATAGAAAAGATAGATCAACGCCTCAGAATTCAGCCTCTTTGAGGGGAAACCTCCTTTACATTACATAAATGAACAATTCTGGAGATTCAAATGATAAAACCTCCTTTTATTATATAGAGTCTAAAGGTCACAATATAAACCCGCCGACCTAACATAATAATAAAATCCACAAAAAAAACAAAGAGGGATTCTTGGGGCAAAATAATAACAACATGGGGACATAGGGGGCACAACAATATTAATAAGGGGTACAACTACAATAGTAATGGGGTAATCACTAGTATTATAGGGACCCAACAATCTCTCTCCTTCATTTGTTAGCTTAGAGCTTAGAGTTTAGAGCTTAGCTTGTGAGTCTTAGCTTGGTTTGGAGTTTGTAGTTCTTCCTTGATGGATTTTAAAAGCTTTGGAGAGCTTTGTTGTACTTTGTAATTTTGAAGAATTTGAATAAAGCTTTGATGTTCTCAACATGGAAGGATATGTGAAGTAGATGTCATGGAGCATATTAGAATGTAAGGTAGGGTAGATTTCATTTTGTAATTTTGCTTTGATTTCATTATGTCATTTGATTGCTTTCAAGTTTGATATATTAGATTTTCCATTCATGAAATTTTAATTCATGTAAGTGTGTTCAACTAGTTAATTGTAGATTAGTTTTTCTTTACATGTTTTTTTGCATCAAATATTGACATGAGATTTTCCTCTCTTCTGACTTTGTTTTTTTTTAGCTTTTCAATTTTAGTTATGCTTTGATTTCAGTCTTATTCATTTGCTTTGTTAGTTAGTTTAGATATCAAATTCCTCATATCATTGATGTTATCTCCTAAAGCCATAGCTTAGACTACCTAGCGAGCTATCGGACTATGAATGATGTGATTTGATTTTAGCTTCATTTTTCTGCAATTAGATATCAAATTCCTCATATCATTGACGTTATCTCTTAAAGCCATAGCTTAGACTACCTGGCGAGCTATCGGACTATGAATGATGTGATTTGAGTTTAGCTTTATTTTTCTGCAATTAAATATCAAATTCCTCATATCATTGACATTTCTCCTAAAGCCATAGCTTAGACTACCTGGCGAGCTATCAGACTATGAATGATGTGATTTGATTTTATCTTTATTTTTCTGCAATTAGATATCAAATTCCTCATATCATCAACATTATCTCCTAAATCCATAGCTTAGACTACCAGACTATGAATGATGTGATTTGATTTTAGCTTTATTTTTTTGCAATTAGATATCAAATTCCTCATATCATTGACGTTATCTCCTAAAGCCATAGCTTATACTACCTGGCGAGCTATCGAACTATGAATGATGTGATTTGATTTTAGCTTTATTTTTCTGAAATTAGATATCAAATTCTTCATATCATTGACGTTATCTCCTAAAGCCATAGATTAGACTACCCGGTGAGCTATCAGACTATGAATGAAGTGAATTGATTTTACTTCTAATAGTTTACAGTTTTTGATTTGTTGTGTGCAATAGCTTAACTTTTATTTTTGTATTTAGATAAACAATAGAGATAGTGATTTCATGATCAATAGTTCATCATTTGTTTGATTTGAATAGTAGCACATTTCCGTTCTTGTTTAAGTACTAATTTCATCAATAACATGTTTTGAGATCTTTTGAAGTGCTAAGTTTTGGAAGCTACCATTAGGGACATAAACCTTGTCTTGAAATCTACATCCATACTTGACCTTTAAAAGTATTCTTAAGACCTTATAATAGGATTTCCATTTGCATTAGACACTTAAGGAGATCAACAAGAACAAAACCCAAAAACAAAATAAAAACTATAAAACAACGAAGTAAGAAAAAGGTTAACTAAGCACATATGGTGCACCACACTTCATCAGTTTACGATACCCCGATTGATAATTTATGTAGAGAAATTTAAGACGTTAAATTGACTAGACAGCTGCAATGGTTGTTGATAAGACCCTTGCTGCACATAAGGTCCTTGTTGTACAAAAGGTCCTTGTTGCTAATAGGTTCCTTGTGGAATTTGGTAGGTTTCTTGTTGATATTGATAGGTTCCTTGCTGTAGAGGATTACCAGCTCCTAAGGGATAAGTTCCAGAAGCATACTAGAACTGACCTTATGACCCAAATGAGGGATTAGGACTAGACTGCATTTGGGATCCTGCCTATTGATTGAAAGGTGGATTTTGTGGTTGTGATCCATAAGGAGGGTATGATTGTTGGTAAGGTATTTGAGTCTAAAGAAGCTACTAATAAGGAATTTGACCAAATCCAAAAGAAATACTACCAACAATTTTACTTTCTCTCATAACGTGAGTTTGGGATCCACTCACGTAGGTTCCACCAAACACAAGAGGTACATATGGAGGAGGTGGTCCCTCCCCATGTAGTGGGATAGGTGGTGATACATATTGTCCACTCAATGGAGGAGTTGTAACCACTATAAAAGTCAAAAGAGGATTTGAAGAACCTATAGGGACATTAATTGTCCCAACCATGATTGTAGGTTGAATAGGAACAGAAGAAACCACGGTTTGAAAAGGAATTTGGGAAGCCACATTCAAAATGAACGGGATAGAGGTAGGAATAATGCTAGATGACCATATAATATGATGTTAGAGAGAAGATGCACTTGGAGTACCTAAAAACAAATGACCGAGAGAGGTATAACCTTGTAGGAATAAAGGTTCACTACTTTCAAATGGTGGAGTTGGCCCATTCCCCATATGAGGAGAAGAAACATATGGAAAGCATTAAGGAAGAAACTAATATTCAGATTCATCACCAAGACCCGGAGTATGAGTGGTTGAAACTTCTAGAGGAGGATCTCGAGAAGAGGTTGGAATCTCACCTTCTGATGCCATGGATGGAAACAATTAGTAAGGAGGAATCTGCGACGAACAAGGAGAAAGTTCCAAAGGTACACTGGGATTATCAAAAAAAATATATGGGTGTTGAGGAGATATTATCAAAGGATCATAAAGCAGATTCGGGGGAAACAATAAAAACTATTGAGGAACCTCGGGACTTTCTGGATCAGATTCGTGAGATGATGAAAAATACTCCTGAGGTGGAGGTCGAGAAGCAAGGGGCTGAATACTCGGGACAATTTCAAGTTCAAAACCTTGACCTTCAAGTGACTCTAGATTTTCAAGGTGGACTCCTTGTGATGACCCTTCAGTGTCAGATTGTGAAGGGAAGATGTGAGGTGAACTTGGTGGTTCTGCCACGATGACTTTTTCTCAAAAACAAAAGGAGAGGAGGTGATTTGTTTGAGCTTCAATTAAAATTTACCATTAATAAGGCATAATGAGGCCAAGGAGAACTGCATGGGTAAGACATGTTATCGTGAGAAGTACATTTTAGAACTTAAAACAAAAAATAAATAAAAAAGCGTAATCTAGGCAAGAGGGTTTACCAAGTATCTGTGAACCGAAATATACACCTTAGCCAAAACAAGGACTTAACATATGATGAAAAATATCCTTGAATGTTGTGTTCATTGTATCGCATTTACAAGGTGGCTGACTTGGTTACCTGCTAAAGGATAACAACCTAATGGGGTCTCCCAATATATACGCGATGGTACGGGGAGCACAAGTCTGTGTTATTATTGGCTAATGCATAATTGTTTTATGAGAGCATTCACATATACTTGCCATATGTGGAGTGCCTCCGATATACACGAGAGTACTGAATAATGATCCTATATACTTCTGTACGTGGAAGGAGATTTCACCCCCGGGATACAATGTTAACAGATAACGATAACTGCTAGGTTTATAGATGCTGGAACACGTCTCTAGCCTAGACCTATAAATGTTTGCGTTAAGTTCCAAATTCTCCTTAGGTTAATTGAGTAAATTTTAACGTTTATCTTGAATTATGTTTCAATTTTGGGCTCAAATCGATGTCACCTGAATCCTAAGATGCAACTATATAAGAAAAAGAAAAATTTCAACTTCGATGAAAGCTATACTAATCAAAGGAAGAAATTTAATCAATAATGAATCAAACAACATGCCCTCCACTAAATTTCACTTTGTCTTTCCAAATGCAATGCTCAAAAGTAAAAATGATCTTCAATTTTTACTATCCTAAATGCAACTTTTTCTGAAGAAAAATGATCTTCACTTTTACTAATATGTACTTATATAAATGATGTTTTTTCTTTGATTTTTGAATGCTCTAATGCAACTAAAGCTTCAACTAAAGAAAAATGAAAATTTGATTCAAATGCTCTAATGAAACTAATGCATCAACCAAAGAAACACCAAATCCAATTCAAAAGCACCTAAATGAAAATAACTTTCATTTTTCCTTTTGAACAAATAAACAATGCACTCTTTCATCTTGAAAACCAAAACAATATAATCTATGCTTGGTTATAAACAAAGATGATTTCCAAATGAAAATGACCTAATGCAACTTGAAAAGAAACTTTGTGAAAGACAAGCTAAAACAAATGCAAATTGATGTTTTCAATGATTTCTACAAAAAACAAGACTCAATCAATCAACAAACTAGTATCTTAGTGACACAAACAAAGAGAAAGTGATGACTAATTGACCTAGAAACCCTAGAAATCAATTAATTTTCATTTCAAGCACTCCAAAGCCAAAGAGACAAATTTTCTAATTAACCAAGAGGACCAAACAAATACACTAGCAAATCTAGATACCGAGGACAGAAAAGACCTTCAAAGGTCAGGACACACTGGATTCTAGGATAGAAACCCTAATTTTTCTCAAATATTTGAGATCAGCTCGACTATCATAGTAAAAAACGTACTAAAAGTGGCTTCAGAGAGACTATTTTAAGGAAAAACACACTGGAAGCGCTATTATTCAGGTCAAAAATGAGTTGGGCAAGAAAATTGGGAAAAACAAAAGGAATTTCAACAAGGATTCCATACCTAACACTCTAAAGCAATGATCATTCAATGTGCAGATCTATACAGGCTCAAACTAACTAGTAATTCAATGGTTGGTCAAACTAATCAAAATACCAAATCAAGAAAAGAGATTGAAGAGGCTATAACTTCCCTAGCAGAGTCACCATTTTGTTGTGAAGATAAATCCCCTCTATGGACAGAGGAGATCTGTCTAGCCCAATGAGTGGGTCTAGAAACAAATTGAACAAACTAATGCAAAGTTTCCTAGATTATGTTTAAAAATGTAGAGAGAGATAGAAACCTACCTCGCTCTGATGCTAATTTCTCAATCCTTTGGTGATGACTTTGATTCCTTAGATTCTAGGATCACTCCTTGCTTGTCCCTTACATTTGAGTACCTACAAAAGAGATCAAAGAACAATTCAAGATACAAGAGGATACATAGTATATATCAAACATAAACTACTTGATAGATCAAAGAGTATCAAGCTAAATTCATAAATATTTAGACATTTATGGAAAGTGAACATCAAATGTATATATTAATGAATAAAAAGGGGAAGCATACAACCATTGCCTTGATGTTGGAGACCTCCTTTTGGTGGATGTCCAAGTCCAATCTAAGACTCTTCAAGCACTCCTTATCCAAGTTAGATGGGCGGTATTTAGGCATAATCTCAGCATAGGAGTGCAAGGAATCAATGACCAACCATTTGGGGATGGAAGGGATTTGATTTATAAGAAGGGAGAGGGAGTTAGGGATCCACAAAAGAGGGAGGAACGTCCATATCTCAAGGGGAATTCCCTTAAAGGTAGGATCAAGAGCTTTAAATGAGAGAGCTCGACCATATCTCTATCGAACAACATCCAGCTCATTGGTTCTCAAAGTTTCCAACATATGAAGCTTCTCCTCCATTTTGAGAAAACCTGCCAGAAGAGGTTCAGTGCAGGATTTCATATCAAAACTTTTGCTATCAGCACTAGTTCAAAGAACTGCAACCTTCCATCAACACTGGAAAGCAATGGAGAAAAGAGCATTGGTATTGAAATTTAGGGTTTCAATCAACCTTCTCCAGAATTGACTTAGGGAAAATTTTCTTCCATTCTTTAGGGATGTTTCAATATGTGTTTCATGATGAGTACACTTCACAATTGTCAACATTTTTTCACTTCAGGATGTGGAACATGAAGTGAACAGGAGGTGTGACAGAATATTGTGTAAAACATATAACTTGGAAGAGTATTATGCATATAACCATTAATTAATTACATGGAAGTATAACCAATTATCCATACTAAACAACCATTAATAATTTTATTTAGTCAAGGCACAACTTGAAACAAGGGTATAGAGAGGGTGAGAGGGATATGGTTCTGTTGCCACCTCCAGGCGACTGGCTATCGACACGTGGAAAGCTTTAGTTCTCTCAAGAATAATACAATTTTGTTCTCAATCAATATCTGCTATAAAATATTGATGTCTATGAATGAGTATGCCTCTCTATCTGGTTTATTATTTCATCACTAAAGTGTGTAGGTAATGGGTCATGAATGCAAGCTAGATTTATCCCTCCAACATCTATAAAAACTCTCATTTCACCTCTATTGTCTCCTTATCCTAGATAACAATTGGGATTATCAAGAAGGATTTTTTATTAAAAATATAAAACTAGCTGCAAGCATCATATCAATATCTACCTTGACCCTCTTCTTGATGTCAAAATTAAGTCTAATGGACTCCTTTTTAAGGGGATTTACATCTATATTCTTTCTCTATATTCACCTTTCATAACTAGTGATTGATTTCTTTCTGTTTTTTTTAATTATAAGGGAAAATATTCTTATAGTATTTTAATAGTGCTTCTAATTATCATACTATTTTTTCATTCAAATAATACTTGATTGTTGGCAATCACGAATTTTCTTCTGACCCAATGTTAATCTTCTTAATTTTAATTATTATTAATAAATATGGTTATGTAAAGGATCGTTTATGTCTTGAACAATTATTTTCCCTTTTATTTTTTTAAATGTTAAAAGGTCCATTAACTAGATCATCATCACTATTATCACTTTATTGAACTTTGTGGCATTAATTGAGTGGTTCAAGGGTATTTTGTGCTTATGTCATAAATATATTGTGACAATGTTTTTGGATTTATGGCATATTAGGATGCACCCACTTGTAATCAAATATAAATTATTCTATAATCTTTGTTGTAGAAGTGAGTTCTAGAATGTTGCTTGTAAATGAGAATTCTAGGAAAAGGAGACTTTTGCATTACATGCGAAGTCTTAGCTTCTCTCCTTTATCTCTTAGAGGATGTATAATGCTTTTGGGATTAAGTCATGCATGAGCATGAACATAGTATTTATATTTCTTCACGACGTATAGATAACAATGACTAACTTATATAGTCCTTCAAATGCATATTTGGGTATGTTCTTCAAATGTATCTTTTGATCTAATCTCATTTTTTGTTTGTATTTTGACTAGATTATTAAGAAATAATTATAATTTGTTAGGTCATATTCACTATGTGCTTTTTAACCAAGTTAAAAATCATCCAACATATTAAGATAATTTAAGTTCCTTTACTATTTAAATATTTTAAAGCTTAGTATTTGACTATGGGTCCTTTTGAAATGGTTTTGAAGAAATTATATATATCCCATGCTCAAATTCATATAAAATTTGTTGCCTTGATGGGTCTTAATTAGAGGATTTATGGTTTATAGAAGTTTGTTACCCAGTTGGGGAATGAAGTTGTGGTTTTTGAGGTTCCTCTTGATAATATTTATTGAGCTGAGAGGCTCATTCTACAACCCAATATGAGAGATATGTGTAAGTATGTCCATGCTCGACTTGGAGTTGACATGTGTCCCTTTATATATTATATATATATATATATCTATATATATATATATTATATAATATATAACTTGAGATATAAAAAATGAATATGCATGTATGGTTTGCAAAACATCAATAATCTCACTCTCATAAGTGGTAAAAATATTTTTCACTCACTCTGAACCACAAACAAAATATTTCAAATCCAATATAACAAAAAGAAAAAAATGAATAAATGTGTTTGGTTTGTTTTTCATTTTCACTCTCAACCATAAATAAAATATTTCAATGTCCATATAAAACAACATAATCTTATATAACTTTTATAGAGAAATAAAGTAGTGAAAAGTTAAAAGAATATATATATATATATATTCACCTCAATAGATTTGATCCCTTGTTGCTCTTGCTAGATCCATGGTTAAGATGAATCTATACTAGTGAGGTATATTCTCCCCTCCAAGTACATAATGTTTGGTTGCTTGATGAATAGTTATATTTAAGTAAAAATTATTGTTTTTTATTATTACAAATGGTTGATAAAGATAAAACTATGTAAATATTATAGGAATTCAAAAAGGGTCTTGAAATTTAAATCACTAAACTACAAATATACTACATATATGACTAATTTCCGATGACATAGTCCAATGGTATGGCCCATACTATTGTAAATTACAAGAAAAATTGTCATTTGTTTCTGAATTTTTTTTGTTTAAAGCACCAATGCTTGTTGGTGTTAATTGAAATAGCATGGTACGAATTAAAGACAGTGTATTAATAATAATTAACTAAGATGGAGACAGTTCATTTTTTATTTTATTATGGATAGTAAATTTTTGATATGTTTATGGGCAATTAGTGATAGTGACAATGACATTTGATAGTTACAAATAGTTATGAACCTATGGTTATATTTTTATGTATATTTATTTTTATTTGAAATTTACTCAAATATTAATTTTCAAATTTTCGATTACATGTGACTAAAAGAAAGGTATTTTTTCATTTTATGAAGATAAAATAAATAAAATTTCACATTAATTGACTAACCCTATAAATGGCCTAAGACCCTATAGACTTTGACCACATTTTTCCTTCCAATTTTCATTTGTCAAATTATTTAGAATCTAATGCTCTAGAAAATCATTATTTGAAGGAAACTTGAAGTGCATGGGTGACCTTTCACCTTCCGATTTCATTCTTTATAAAATAAAGGAGGGGGACTAATGAATGGGGAGAAATAGAAAGCATGTACAACTCTTTTTATATTTATACTTCATGAAAATTTTCATTTCTTAGCCTTTTCATATAAAAAACTCTATTAAAAAAATTTCCCTAAAAGGGATGTGGATATCTAAAGAAATAGGGAGCATTAGGAGAATAATGGTGTTGAGAATCAATCTCATATGTGGAGTATGCTATCACAAAATCATAAAAGAATAATTATGAATTTTCAATCCAAGATCCACATCATCAAGGCTTCAAGTCAACACCAAGGAACTGCTACATTCTGAATATTAATATGAGGAATTTTGGTGCTAACTAATCATAAGACAAGCTTCATGCACATAATTAATCATAAGACAAGCTTGGGTAAGCAAGAGCTATTTACTCTAAAATAACATATTGTTTCTAGATAGCCATATGGCCCACACAATTGTGCATGGAAGGGCTCTATATGGCCAAAAAATGTATATGGTGGAAGTCTAAGAGAAATGGTTCAAGGCCACAATAATGTTTCTTTTCTTGCAAATATTTTCCATATTCAATGTTTCCTTCAACTGGCAGCATTTATTTTCTCTTAATGCCATTTCTTCTTACTTTATTCACTTCATCTCAATGTTAAATAGGAACACATTGGATGGATTGTAGGTATAACAAAACAGGTACCTATCATATTTGTCTTTGTAGAGTGAGGGAAGTTCAGGTAGAGTGGATAAAGACCAAAGATCTTGTATATCTAAAAAACAAAGATCAACTAGGGGTGAAAAGATTAGAAGAAAATTTCGTAGATGCATGGAATTTTTGTATTGCTTTAGGGGGGTCATGTTCTTATGATGTTGAGAGCATAGAATACATAGAGGTGCCCTTAAGGTTCCAACATCTAGTGAAAACATGGGTACAATGACCATCCTCAAGTAAACACATATTTTTGCCTCAATGAGAGGATTTATCACATTACTCCATAATTGCTACATGGTTTGCAGTTATTTTCCACAACAACATAAAGGTTCCTTATGGAAAATTAAATGAATTGATGGAGTATGTCAGACCCTATTACAATTATAGAGATTGGTTGTCGTTGGTTCGATATATGAGAGGTATGCAGAGATACAAATTGGATGCAAATTATATATTGATTGACAATGATAAAAACAAAGAATTTTCTATCTATATTGATGGAAGGCCAAAAGCATTGGGGAATATTGTAGAGTTTGTAAACAGTACACCACTCAGGATAATAAATAAGAAACCCAATTGTATATTTGAGGGACATGAAAGAAACTATGTATTCGTATGCATGATAAGATCAATAGTTGCAGAATAAGATTTGTTGATAAATTACAACTTGAATCAAATAGATGTAGACATTTCCATTATGGGGGAAGTACATAACATCTCATTAATGATTCTTATATGCTAAGTTTATCATTCATAAATTGAGAATGTGTAATTTAGTATATATGATTGCATTTTCAAAATGAAAATTTGATCATAAATATGTGTAGTTTACTATGATCACATTAGCCATTACCCTTTTGATAAGGAAAACCCTCTTATTGAGTGTGATGCTTTGATCAAGTATGGTCCTCAAAATGAGCATACATGTTGGAATGAAAAATACCCTCATAATCAACCTAGATCCCAAAAACAAGCTAAAATGCATGGCCATGCCACTAAGGGTGATCAAAGGTGAAGTTAAGAAGTTGAAGGGAAAGTAGGGGATCCTTTATCTGGCCCCACTCCATGTTACCCTTCTTCCTATTTTATCTTTGAGTAATATTATTTTTCTATTTGAAGTCAAAACAAGTTTAACCTTATGACCTTGTAGAAGAATAGATCCATGTGAAATAAGCTTAATTAACCATCTCCATTTCTCTCTCCACATCCTTTGAAGATTAATGTTATCCATTAATTTCCAAGATAAATACATATTGTTCACTTGTTAGGCCTTAACCAAAAAGGAACACGAGTTTATTAATTGATTATCAAGATGAATACAATCCTGCATCAATAAGAAGAAGTAGCATGGTAAGTTGTGAAATTCACTATTAAAATGATTTCTTCATTTTTTCCCTTGTCACTAAAGTGTGCTTAATTGTGTCCAAGAATTGTTTCTCATAATGGTCCAAAGTAAACCCCCAATCTGAATGGCTATATGTTCTTCAATGTAGTTACTTAGGACCAAACCATGCTTATGTTCCAAATTCTTTTTTCCCTAAAGTAATATAAAATTTATTTCTTATGGGTGAACAATCTAACCTTAATATTTGATCTATGAATGTTATTGAGAGTCTTAGTAGCCCAATTTGTGGTTGTTCTTATTTGAGTTATCAAAAATAAAGTCCAATAACTTCCTTCTTTAAGATATATTTAGCTACATTTACCAAAGGTTGACTCAAATTTATGATAATTGTTTTGGTCTCATAGTCCCATTTATGCGGATCCTTTGCTATAAAAACTTACGCTTGAAAAATCCCATAATTACTCACATCTATGATATAGAACAAGTCCTTTATTCCTCATGTATGAATGTGTTTATATGTCCATGAAATGAATGTTTATGTTGATACCTATTCTTTGACATTTTTTTAAATGGAAAAGCACTTGCACAATCAAAAGTAAACGATTAACAATTTCGATTTACATTTAATGTGAAATTTTGATTATTTATTTATATAATTGAAATAATAAATTTTCTTTTGTTGAAATATGTAGTCCAATCCCCATGTCAATGATGATGTTCTTGGTGAGGAAGACATGTGGTCATCCTCCAACCTTGAGGTCACAATTATGTTAGTGACTTCTATCGAATTTTAACAATATCAACATGCTAATGGTTACTGTGAAAGAGAAAAGTGATACCTACAGATAAAACATGACAAAGAGCAATATGTTTTAGCTAGGAACGACTCAAGCTTTAAGTCTCTTTGTTATTTACTTTGTTTTGATAGTCGCTTACGACAAGGTCCTCATCAGCAAGATCAATTCAGTAAATAGAGGATAGGTTTTTCTCACTGAAAAGGTTCACAAATTATATTTTGTAGATAGAAAATACTTCAAAGTAGATTTAGCTAACAATTTTTTAGAGTATTGATTTGGTGAATAAATTTGCTTACGCGAAATTTATCTAAAAAACCACAACATTACGGAAGAAAGTTTTTGTTACACTCAAATAATACAAATTTAGTGCAATTTGACGTTGAGACAAATTCTATGGTCACTAGAGAAGAAAATTTTAGATATTCATTATTTCTAGTTTACAAATTGCTCCTTCTAATTGTGCATATTACATTACAAATTAAAGTTTATGTTCCCAATTAAACTAAATTGCTATCTCGCATAGCTAAATTTGTAAAAGTTATAAATGGAAAAGAGTATAGAATTAATTTTGTGTTTGCACAAAGAAGTTCCCTCTGCACCCCATTTTTCCCACACATACCCCATCTTCCACAAATATTTCATTCTACATAGATTCACAACTTTATGCAACTATTCTCCTGCAAACCTAAATATGTAAAAAATTTAAATGGAAAACAACTTAAAATGAAATAATAAAAGGTAAACACACTAGAAATACCTATATTTCTATCATTGTCATGGTACTAACCAAGGGAATGCCCCCCTACCCCCACCCCCTTTGTTCTCCCACACATACTTTTTCCTCTGCACATCCTTCATTCTACACAGATTCATACCTCTATACAAGTTCTCTCCCCCATAGCTAAATCTGTAAAAGTATTAAATGCAAAATAAGTTAAGACTAATTTTGTGTCTACACACATTCTCCTACACATATGTCATTCTCCACACATCCTTGTGGATTCGCAGTGTTTCATATCTTGGCATAAAAGAGACTAATTTTGTAATATGCATAGGAAGGTGAAACGATATGCAACAAAAGGGGTGTGTGGAGAAACTATGTATAGTAGACTTTTACATTTGCAGTATGTTGTAGCAGCTACAACCACCCTCCAAAATTTTGCCTATGCTTTTATTTTGTAGCCTCCCTTCTAAATCACATCAACTCATCTTGCACTGATCCAGGTAATTGTGCTACGAGTAAGCCTTATTCTTTTCATCTTGTCTTATGTTTGTCTACTTAGTTCATTTTCTAACCCATAAGCCAATCTCTTGACTTGGTCTTTCAATAGTTTCGGGCTTGCCTTAGATAACTGCACAATTCTTGAGGGAAACTAGCCTTGCTCTTGGGAATTATGCAGTCCTCACTGCCAATGAGCCTTGAGGTCATGAAATTGCACAATATTGGATGGCATCCATCCTTGATCTGGGAAATTGTGTAGACATGAGAGGCTTCCTAGAGCCACTCAAACCAGAAATTGCACATAACCCACTATGCTCAGAAACTGCACAATGCATGAGCCAAAGAGTTACTTGGTTATCCTCGTAAATGTGCAATCTTTCTCAGAAATGCATGGTAGTTTTTCTAGAAAAAGCAAAAAAATAAAAAATAAAAAATCATCCTAAAAAATAGGGATCTATTTTTAGCAACCCAAAGGAGGCACTGGAGTTATTTTGGAGACTATTGCCAAGTGTCACTTATTCCTTGATTTTAGGCATGTGCGTCATAAACCCTAATTTGACCAAATATATTTAATCTATGCTACTAGATCTCATTTTCACACTCAATATTGGAGCTCTAGCATTCTCGAGGAGATCAAGGAGCCTTCAGTGTGATTGTCATCACTTTTCCGGATGAGTTTTGCTTTTCTAGTCTCTTGTCACTTTTTCTGTCGCTTTTTGTTGTTTAGATTGTGAGAGTGTTGTTTCACTTGTTTCTTTGAAAAAATGTTGTCGTTTTAAATTGTTTTAGCTTGTAGAAGTGTTGTTTCAATTTTTATATTTCCTTTCCAAAGTGTTGCATGAGTTACCCTATTTTTTCACCAACGGTTGTTGTTGCAGTGTCTCCCTTCACATGCTTCATTTTCCTTCAGTTTAATTGATTCTTGCACTTGTTTAAAATGCATGCATTAAATATTCACTCAGCATCACACCATCTTTCAGATCTGCTTGATTTTCACACTCCCCTTGGGCAGATCTGGCCCCCCCTTGCCTGGATCTCACATGTTAGGAAACCAACTCACAAAAGAGAGAAAAGATAGATCAAAACCTTAGAATTCAGCCTCTTCGGGGGGTCAACCTCCTTTACATTACACAAATGAACAATTCCTTGATAATACAAATGACAAGACCTCCTTCTATATATACGATTCTAAGGGGTCATAATATAATCAGATTCGACATAACAATAAAAGGGCACAATAATAAAAATATGGGGACTACATGGGCACAAAAATATAATAAGGGGGTTATACTAATAACAATAGGGGTTACACTAGTAGTAGAGGGACCTAACATGCCCCTCTCCTTCAAAAAGTGTTGTCCTCAACACTTGAGTGGTTTTTGATGCTTTTGTATAAAATTCTTGTCCTCCCATGTGGAATCTTCAGCGGGTAAGTTCTTCCACTTGATGAGATACTCTGACATTGATTGATTTCGTAGTTGTCGGGTTCTTGTTTCTATGACTGCTCCAGACTCCAATATGATTTTTCGTTCCTCGTCAAGTTCTGGCAATATTGTTTGAACTAGGATCTTCTGCAACTTTGGAATGGGTGGCCACACTTCTTCGTCCCTCTTCCATTCATCCCTTACTTCGTTTATCCAATCTAGTTGGATAACAGAAATAGCACAAAATAATGCTTTCACATCCTCATCCTTTCTTGAGAGTGCATCTGCCACAACATTTGCTTCCCTTTTTTGTAGATGATTTCAAAGTCATAACCCCACATCTTTATGACCCGTTTTTGTTGCTCTTCAGAGGATAATCTTTGTTCTAAAAGTTATTTAAGACTATCATGATCCGTTTTTTCCTTCAAGTATCTTCCCATTAGGTAGGGTCGCCATTTCTTAAGTGCATGTAGTATTGCCAACATTTCCTTCTTATAAATAGCTTTGTGTAAATACTTTCCTTTGATTGAACGACTTCCGAAAGTAATGGGTCTTTCATCTTGCATTAAAACAACACCAATTCCATTTCCTGAAGCATCACATTCCACAATAAAGGTTTTTGTGAAGTTTGGCGTAGCTAAGACCGGTGCTTGGCACATTGCCTCTTTAAGATGTTCGAAGGCCTTTGTTGCTTCTCGAGTCCACGAAAATGCATCTTTCTTCAATAATTTTGTTAGAGGTGTTGCTATTCTCCCATAATTTTTAACAAACTTG
>APFE030189141.1:51689-67195 GCA_000404065.3 Pinus taeda
AAGAAACATTTGGAGCTTTTTGCATATAATTGTTTCTCCTCCAATAGTTTGAGCACCCTGTCAACATGTTGAACATGATCCTTCCAAGACTTGCTGTAGATTAGTATATCATCAAAAAATACTAGCAAAAATTTTCTAAGGGTTTGAAAATGGAATTCATCAAACCTTGAACTGTAGAAGGTGCATTGGTAAGGCCAAAAGGCATGACCAAAAATTCATAATGACCCTCATGAGTTCTAAATGTTGTTTTCAAAATGTCTTCAGCATTCATTCCGATTTGATGATATCCTGAACGAAGATCCAACTTGGTGAAGTAAATTGATCCATGCAATTCATTCAATAATTCATCAATGATGGGAATGGGAAATTTATCTTTAATAGTGAGCTTGTTGAGCTCCCTATAATCCAGACACATACGCCATGACCCATCCTTCTTGTGCATCAATACTACTAGGGTAGAGAAATAACTTTTATTAGGTTGAATTATACCAGCCTCTAGCGTTTCTGCAACCATACATTCAATTTCACTTCTTTGGGCATAGGGATATTTGTAAGGCCTGATGTTTGGAGGAACACTTCCTGGAATGAAATGAATAAAATGATCATGATCACAGATAGATGGGAGGCCTTTGGGAGTCTCCAATACCTTGGAATGATTGTCCAAGACTTTTTGGAGATCTGGAGAAATAGATCATTTCGATGTGGGAACCTCTAGCGAACATAAGTGCAATTACGCCTCATTTTTCTTTCTTTAGAAGATTTGTCAGCCCGTTAGAGTTGATTATCTTTCTCGGTTTCCCTAAGATACCCCTTAATTCAACTTCCTTTCCTTCCGAAGAAAATTTCATGAAATATTCTTGAAAATTAAAAGCTATTGTACCCAGGGATTGTAGCCATTGGACTATTAGTACAACATCAACACCACCCATTAGAATGGAAAGCATTGGGCTATTTAATACATGTTCTCCCATGGATAACTTGATATTATGGCACTTTCCAGAGAAATTTATGGTTCCTCTACTTGCAACCATCCCTTGACACTTTGCTAATGGATATAGGAAGCAATTCAATTCGTTGGCTATCTTACAATGAATAAAATTATGTGTACTGCTCGAATCAATCAACACTGTTACCTTTTTCTTCTTGATATTTCCTTCTATCATGATAGTTTTAGGAGTGGTAATTCTGACCAATGCATTACAAGATATGGTCGGATTCATTTCTTCTTTCTCGATGTGATCTTTCACTCCTTAAAACTTTTTCTTCTTGATATGTCCTTCTATCTTGAGAGTTTGAGGAGTGATAATTCTTTCCAATGCTTTACAAGATATGTTCAGATTCATTTCTTCTTTCTTTGGGGTTGGTTCCTGGTGTATATCCTCTTCCTTTGATGTTTCTTGATCCTTTTATTCCTCCTCTTCACAATCTATGTAAAAAAATTTCTTCTCAGCACATTTATGACCTTTAGTGTATTTGCTATCACAAATGTAACAAAACGTTTCTCTTTATTCTTCCAATTTTTTTTGTGTAAACGTTGTAGGTTGTGGAAGGATAGAAGAAAAAAACTTCCATATTTATAGTTGTGAGTGGTAGGATTCCTTGTTTCCATAATTCTGCTTTCAATTTTCCTTGCCGGCCTGAATTCCTTCTCCAATGAATCTATTTCCCAAAGACAAACCTCATGTTGAATGTTATCCTTTAAAGTCCCTATGAAGACATCAATCCTTTTCTTCTATGGAATATCATTTTCCTGTATATTCAATTCTTTGAAATCCTCAATGTGCTCTGCCATTGAACCCTTTTGTTTGAAATTTATCAATTGGGTAAAGAAGGTCTTAATCTTTGTATCCTCATAATGTGCTATCATTTCTTCCATGAAAATTGACCAAGTGACAAGCGCTTTATGAGACCAAAACCCTTTATACCATAAAAATGATCCAGTTCTAAATATGAAGATGCAATAGATACCTTTGGTAACATTTGCACCTCATTTAGATCAGATTATTGCTCCATCTGGAGTATCCAATTTACTGGATCCTTGTAATCAAACTTCCTCATATCGCCTTTTCTTGATTTTAGGAGCTCGATCTTGAAATGGCTGTAACTATGTAATTTTTGATTTTCTAGTTCTAAAGTTGCGCTTTGTAGTAGCCCTCTGCGTCCTCTTTCTAATGCCACCAGTCTGATCAAAATTGGATTCTCCAAGAAAGAGTTATGCACAATCTCTCAACATGACTTGATTATATACCTTTTCAGAAGAGAGAACTTCAATGAAGTCCCACGTGTTACTGATTTGACCTTCAGATATGAAAAATATAAAAAACAAACTACAGACCATCCTCTTTCTACAACTTCTTACAAAATTTCAATCTAATGATCAAGGAGAAAATTATGAAGATTTTCCCAAGGTTGCCTATTTAAGATATAATTTGGGAGTCTGCGAAAACCCTAACTTCCTCAGATCATATATCTGCAAATATAGTGAGACAAGATATGAAATTCAGACTTGAGTTTCAGACCTCTTTCTTCTCAAATGGGTTTTTTTTTAGCTTTTTAAACTTTGTATCAAACACTTTATATCGAAACTTCCACAATGACCTATTTTAGATGAAATTATGGAGCTTGCAAAAACCCTAACTTCCTCAGATCATATCTCCGAAAATATAGCAAAACAAGATCTGAAATTTGGACCTGAGGTTTAGCAAGATTTCGTCTCAAGTGGGTGTTTTTTTTAGCTTCTGAAATGTCACAAAAAAAAGTTATAGTGAAAATTCCATGATGACCTGTTTGGAGTAGCGAAACCCTAGAATCCAAAGCTTTGATACCAAATGTTAGGAAACTAGCTTACAAAATATAGAAAAGATAGATCAATGCCTTAGAATTCAGCCTCTTTGAGGAGGAAACCTCTTTTACATTACACAAATGAACAATTCTTGGATAATACAAACGACAAGACCTCCTTCTACATTTAGGAGTCTAAGGGGTCATAATATAATCAGAGCCGACATAACAATAATAATGTAAGGACACAATAATAAAAATAGTGGGCTTCTATGGGGTACAATAATAATAATATGGGGACTACATGGGCACAAAATTATAATAAGGGGGTTCTACTAATAACAATAGGTGTCACATTAGTAGTATAGGGACCTAACATCACACTTCATTGCGTGCACTATGTAATCTAGGAGTTCAAGGCCTCTGCCTTGGATTCTGAAATTGTGAATATCTTGTCCTAGACTGGCTCCAACAACGCACTATGCAGTTCTAGGATCCAACCTCCCAGCTTGGCCACTGAGACTTCGAAATGCGTTGTCTCTCCCAGCCTTAGCCCAAGATTGAACTGTGCATTTCACAGTTCTAGTCATCAAGCTTCTCGATTGACTTTTGGTATTGCGTAATGCACAATTCCCACAGTCAGCTAGGAACCTCTATCAGCGATAATTTTTCAATCTTCCCATCAGGAGCCCGACTTTTTTCTTGATCTTATCTTCAAGTTGCTTTGACTCTTTGTCCCATAAGTACAAAAAATTTTGAGAATCTCTCTAGCAGTTATAATTAACATGGCATCCAAGAAAGTTGCATCAAAGGAAACCACTGAGGGAAATACTAAGGAAGAAGTTGAGCGAATATCAATTGATCTACTAGTTTACACATTTACTCATTTTTTCATTGAGAAGGTTTTAACACTAGCATGGAAACAAATCAAAGATATGTTTTCAAAGGACTTCAAGGAATACTTAGAGGACCGACAGGTTTACCTTAACATCTAGCAGTCAAGGTTATACAAGGTTGCATGTAGGTACTCGAGCTTCCCATGTGTGGACATTATCAGCTAAATTGTCTCACACATAAATGAACAGATGATGAAATTGAGTAGTGCCAATGGGATAGAGCTAGACACCTTTAGGGCAGAGAACTTTCAACAGATGTATCATTTTCCCTAGCCAGTGAAGTGCATGGACTCATTTTTCTATGCCACCCATAGCTTTTTGAAGAATAGAGATATCGTTAAGCACTGGGTGAAAGAGTCGTCAAAGTTTAGACAGACACCCAATCATGTTTACAAGACAAAGTCACCCAGGAAATCTTATCAATTCTGGATCATCTTTGACTGCAGAATATATGGTTAAGAGAACTTAAAAACCTTTCGTGAAGGGTGGGTAGTCATACTCAACCAGTTGGTGAGTGATGGGAAGCCTTTCAACTAGTCAAATTTGTTGGCTTATCAATTGAAGATCCATGTGACTAATGCTCAGAAAACACCCAAGAATGAGCAAGCAATATTTTACATGTCTACATACTTACTTGATGCAATCTATGCCCAACAACAGTTCTCTGGCATGAGATGGATATGGACACCCAAAGAGATTGCCCTCAACATCTATTGCAAGTTTCTTTCCAACTACTTCTATCGAGGAATGATGGAAAATCTAATTGACCATTTTATCATCCCATTGTACAAGCTTATCTTTGAGAAAGATCCACCTTGCATGTCCTGAGAAGAAATGGAGGTGTTGGTAAACATTGAAGCTTGGCATGCCTCACCAGGTGGCACCATCATCAAAGTGTTTGGTGGAGAGAAGCCTCTACATCTTCTACCAAGGCATGCCACTAACAAGTTGATCATGCAAGAGATCTCATATCACCTCTCTGTAGGGTTGTCAACATGAGTGCATCTTTTAAATTAAAGTGATGAGTTAATCTAACAACACACATTATTATAAACATCACTAACAAAAAATATTAAAATAATATTTGAATAAACAACATAATCAAGATTTTTACTCCTTCAATCTTTAAATATTTTATATCAAAAAGAAATTCTTTTAAATTGTAATAGCAACGACATTAACACAATAATTTAATAATTATCAATTATGCAAATTATATGTATCCATAAAATAGGAGAATATTAAATTAAGATAAGTTAGGTATCATTAACAAGATTAAGTTCTAATTATTATATGAAAAATAATAGAAAAAGAAAAATTCAATTAATAATACATACAAGATTAAATCATGTTTCAATTAGAAAACAAAAATTTGTAAGCTTGCAACATTAAATATTAATGTCAATATTAAAAATTAAACATTAACAATCTTGTAATCAACAAAACCTAATTAGTTATGAAGGTAACAATTATTTAGTTGACCATCATTAATAACATGAGGTCATAACATTTTTTTTAACTTTAGTTATTTAATCAGCAACCAAAAATACAATTATAAAAAAAAGTCTAAAAATCATCAATAAAAATAAAAATTTAATAATAAAATCAAATAATTAAACTAAATTTGTTTCATTGCATTATCAAACTTGTCGGCTCCATTCTTTCCCATCCCAATCATGTCCTCTATTTATTACCCCATTAATCTCTGGCTTATTCACTCATCATATCTTGATGGTGAACCACAGAGGTTGGTTCAAAATGTCAATTACAAAAAACATTAATACGATGAATCTGGTAGATATCACCACACAACATACATGTCATTTCCCATGTACAAGAGTGGAAAATACAATACAAAGGGGCCCCACTTGACTTAGTAAATTAGATAAAGCCACAGGCAGAGGTGGAGAAAGCAATGGTTTGAATATTGATCCAGAACTATGAGCAACTCACCCCATTCATCAGTAGCATATAGGCCTCATATGCAAGATTGCACAACAGTTTGGATGTAATGGTGAGAACACACATGATCCCATCAATTGGTTCCCACATCAATGCTAAACACAATAACTAGGCATGGCTAGAGATCAGTGAGTATATGGAGCAACTAAGGTGAGAGGTTGCTAGGGAAGACTTGGAGTTGATCGCACATAACATGCGATAGTACATATGTGATCCTGTGATGGTTAACACCATGTTGCACATACTTCAGAACTAGTTGGATACAGGTTCCATGACCATGTACCCGAATGCCATGGAGCTGAGAGTCTGCTTTCAAAAGACACCATCACATAGTCCCAAGCTTAGCATCAATATGTGACTGAGAAGCACCAAGTGGAGGTTTCCGAGTTGGTCTTTCCCGAAGATTTGGAATCACAATGTTTTGTCTTGTTAGGTTGTTTCTAGCCTATTTTTTTCTTACATGGGTACATGTGGAAAATGTAATATTATTTTAAATATGTTGTAAGTGAAATTCCAAGTGTCATTAGTGGAATGTGAAAGGTCATCATGTCATCTAATGAGTTACTTGAAAGGAAGTTGAAGAGTTATGAGGGAATTCATAGAGTCACAAAAGGGAATACCAAGGGTCACCCTACCCTTTCTTATATATAACCTCATAACTCATAGAAGAGGCTTTTGGGAGCCAAGCCTTTGGCCAAGCTTAGGTTTAGAAAAGGCTTGAGAGTATTGTGAAGAGCCTTGGCTTCTTCATAGCATAGAGCGAGTATACTTCTTTTGAGGAGTAGCTGTTCTTGACTATAATGTTCCACTATTGGGGCTAGTGGTTGTCAATGGTGTATGTATGGATGGAACTTTCACTTATAATAATAATATCAGAGACAACAAGCTTTCATTCATATGTTGTTATTGTAGTTGGACTATTATGGTTTCTTTAGAAATATATGTTATTTAACTTACGCATTTTATTATGAACTACTTTGTATGCAATTGTAGGAATCTTGTTGAAGGTGTGTTGTTAGATTAACTCATCACTTTAATTTATGGACTATTATGCATTTTATCTTGTGATGGAATTCTTCTCATGTGTTCCTTTCAATCTAAGTACTATTATACGCTTCTAAGGGGTGCACTTCCTTTTCCCCTCCATGTGTTAGAACCTTCATGCATCGCACTTGGCTCTCCATAGGGTCACACACTTGCTCTCACCCAACGTTATCATACTTACCTCTACGCACTACCACGGTCAAAGAATTACACTACCACCCATTGTTGGGACTCCTACTACAAATGGTTTGAGGTCTAGTTGGGACTTCATATCAGGGATATCCCATAAATGTTGGCGGGTCCAGCATCATCAACGCAGTAGTATAAATTTCATGCTTTATACATATCTTAATTAGATAGATAATAGTACAGTTTAAGTATTAAGATATAATGTCCTTATATATCACATTCAATGCACTCAAAAAATGAATTAGTTATTTACAATAAATGTTGTAACTCAAAGGTTGTTTTCCATGCATGTTCAATAATTAATGTTTTTACCACATTAAGGATAAACATTTTAATTGTACATAGTGTTGAAGGACAATGAAAATTTCCATTACATGAAATACAAAATTGAAATCAAAACTTTTATTGTACAAAATGCAAACCGATACAACCCTACCTTAACCAATATGTATATTAACTTAAAATTTGTATATATGTAATAGGAAAATGTGAAATATTATTACATCATGAATTAGAGTTTCCTTTCATATTTAAATTAATTATGCATCCATGAAACAAAGTTCCCTCTGCACCCTCATTCTCCCACACATACCCTATCCTCTGCAAATCCTTCATTCCACGCGAATTCATAGCTCTATGCAACTGATCTCCTATAAAGCTAAATCTATAAAAAAATTAAACTAAAAAGATTTTAAAATTAATTTCATCCCTACGGAATAAAGTTCCCTCTACACCCTCGTTATCCTACACATACCCCTTCCTCTGCACATTAAAATCTCTGCACAAGGAAAACTTCGCACAAGGAAGCTTCGCATAATGAAACATAATAATATTATTTCGAGATTTATTCATAGTTAAAGGAAAATTTGTTAAGATTGATGTGCTTAATTCTATACAAGCTTTGATTTGTTCAGAAGAAAGAGTGTGTAGAGATATTAAGTGTAGGAGAGGTTTTTAATTTCAATCATCATTTTTTTTCCTCCACAATCCCCTCCACATTGAGCACAATGAAAACATTTATTTCCCTCTACAGTATGCACTTATCACTCACCCTTTTTCCTTCTTTTGCATTGCGCCTCCCCCCTATCTTCGTATTCCATAGAATGAAATCTTTTGCATCTCCACACAGATTCAAAACTCTATGCAATTCTTGTCTTTTTTTCCCCGGAAAAAATCGGACTTTCTATATATATTAGAGAGTCTCATAGCATATGCATTGCATTACAAATCAACTCTTGATCTCCTTCTGGTGAGGGAGAAAAGCAATCACGGCTTCCTTGGGTACCCATACTCATCCCTAAGGCTGCCAAAGCAGAAAAACTTCTTCTCAAAAAGAGGGCACTTCCAATCTTTCAAATCTCCCGGCATATCACCGAAACAGAGATAAGAGAAAAGAAAAAAGCATGCCTTCATCATCTGTTGAAACAACAGACATATCAAAAAGTATATTCCTGTAGAGACCGGCAGTAGGCACTATTCCAGTCTCAAAGTTTCTTGAAGAAACAACACAGAAAATGTTTTATGTGAAAACTGTGTCAACAAGCCTCCTCATATGAGGAAAACAACCCTGAGAAAAGTAAACATAAATGAGATAGTCCATAGTTTTGGTAGAGAGACATAACAAATTATATGTAGTTCGAAATAAAAATAAAATAACACCATCAGCATGATATTAAGTAGAACATCAAAGCAGAACAATGTCATCCGAAGACTGGTTGGTCAATAGGATTGATCACCCCCTTGTCCATCTCTGTTACTGACCAGATCCCCAAATATTGTTGTACACCTGTTTTAGATAAGTTATATGCCTCCTGGTTTCTTTCCCTGTAGATGTGGCAAACAATGATTTCATTAAAAAAGCTTTTGATATGCAAAATCTCATTAAGCAAAGGAAGCAAAATATAATTTCTGCAATGTTGAGTCTTGTTGAACCAATTCACAACATTCTTTGAGTCACCAAAAATTTAAACCTATCTCAATTGTTTCAAGGAAAGACAACAAATAAGGTGATGTAAAGCCTTGAGCTCAGCAAAATTATTAGTCCCCTGCCCAAGGCCAATTGAGGCACGAAAATATTTTTCAAGAGTAATATGAATGACCAAACCTACTCCCCACCGTCCATTTAAGTCGGCAACCCCATCAAAGTAGGCCCATGGAACAGATTCCCTAATAAATTCAGTCTGAATAGAGTGGTGGATGGAATGTCCAGATGAGGATGGGATGCTGTCGTATATTGCTGCCCCTTCCACAGCCAATTTTCCAATAGGGAAGGGAAGATCTTTGAAAATTACTTGGTTCCTTGCTAGCCAAGTGCCCCAGGCTATCAGGAGAAGGATGGAGCGGACATTGTCATTAGAGGCCTCCTGCCACCACCGGAACCATGCTTGCTGGATACTGTCTCCTTCCCACCTGAGGGGAGAATTCATGAGTCTCAAGGATTCAGCCCAAATGATGACATTGAAAGGGCATGTGAGAAATAAATGCGTTGTTGATTCCTCATTTTCTTTGTAAAGAGAACACCATCCCGAGCCTATTTTCCCCCTTTTCTGTAAGAAATCCCATGTTGGCACTTTTTTCTGAAGGATGCACCAAAAGAAAAGTCTAGTTTTTGCAGGGCATTTCAACATCCAGAGAAGTTTTGACCACCATGCAGGGTCTTCCCAACCTTGTTGGGACATCAACCATTTGTAGCCCGTCTTACGTGATTAGCTTCCTATCTGTGCATGGACCCAAACTAGCTCATCCCTTGCTTCTGAAATCCGGACATAGGAGTTTTGGAGGTCCAAGACAAAAAGGCTCCATTCCTCCCTCCATCTCTCCTCTAAATGAACGTCAGCTTCTGTCAACCACCCTTGTCTCCAAATAGTAGTAGTCCTAGGATTGGCGACCAGATTCAGAAAAAGATATCCTCGTTCAGTTAAAAATAATTTCAGATCATGAGATAAGGCATATCTTTCCGAGCACCCAGCCTAGGGATCACATCCAACCCTCACCTGAGTACTATCCCTGACTTTCCATGCAATTCCTTGTTCAATAGTGTGAGCCGAAGCAAATACTGCCTTCCAGACCACCGAGGCATTTTTGGAGGACTTTACAGGATTGCAGACCCATTCCATTGCAGTGGTCGGAGCTATGTGCTTTCTTTTTGTAATAGTGGACCAAAGAGAATCGGTCGATATAAGTCTCCATGCCAGCTTGGCTGCTAAGGATTTTGAAAAAAAATACAAATTCTTAATTCCCCATCCTCCCCATTCTTCCGGACTCGAAATCTTATCCCATGCAACCCAGGGAGTCACATGTTCTACTTTAGATCCAGCCCATAAGAATTTGCTACACTGTTTGTCTATGGAAGCTAGTATACCTTTAGGTACCCACATGAGACTGGCCCAGTAAACAAGAATTGCCATCAGAACTGTCTTTATTAGGACCAGCCTCCCTGCTCGAGACAACCATTTATGACTCCACAAATTTAGTTTCTTTTCTATTTTTATCAGGAGCCATTTCCAATCCTGTGCCCGGTAAGTATCAAGTTTCAACAGGAAGCCCAAGTATTTAAAGCTTTCCTGCAGAGATTTGATTTCAAATGGAAGAAGAGCCCCTACTCTGCCACTTTCCTCCAAAGACATACCCGATATTGTAAGGGTCGATTTCTGCTCATTGATTTTAATACCTGTAGCTTTAAGAAAAAGGTCCAAGATGCTCTTTAGAGCTCTACAGTCCTCCACACTTCCATTGCTGAATAGAAAGATGTCATATACAAAGATCAGATGGGTTACCCACATATTAACAAACACTTCAATTCCTCGGAGCTCTCCTTGTCTTTTTTCCCTACTAATCATCAGACTCATCCCCTCTGCAGCCAACAAGAAAAGAAGGGGGGAGAAAGGGCATCCTTGTCTCAGCCCCATCTTCGGATTGAAAAAATTTGAAGTTGCTCCGTTGATTAATAAGGAGATAGAGGATGAAGTAATGCAGCTCATAATCCACCTTACAAAATCGAATCTGAAACCAAGGTGAGTCAACAGAAGGCGCAAGTACATCCAACTTATTCTGTCGTAGGCCTTTGATAAATCAATTTTAACAATTGCCCCTTTCTTTCCATTCCTCTTTAAGCTATGCAAGGTTTCTTGAGAAATTCCCACTGCTTCATGAATCTGTCTTCCATCCATGAACCCAAACTGCTCTGGAGAGATGTGCCTAGATAAGAAGGGTTTCATCTTGGAAGCAATGATTTTAGCAATAATTTTATAGACACAGGTGCATAGGGAAATAGGCCGAAAGTCATCGAAAGAGGCTGGCTGATCAGATTTGGGGATTAGAGCCAGAAAGGTTGAGTTGAAGGGTTGATAGATAGATCCAGAGGATCTTGATTCATCCACAATTGTAGCTAGATCATCCCCCAGGAATTCAAAGAAATGAAGGAAAAATTCCACTGTCCACCCATCTGGCCCAGGACTCTTGTCCTTCCACATATCCTTGAGAATGTCCTCCACTTCTTGTTTAGAGACAGCTTCCATAGTAGAGTCATTGTCTTCTTCCTCAACATATCTTGGAAAGAATTGAGCAACTCTGATGACCTCCGCTATGGATACTTCCTCTGGGGCTTTGAAAAGATTCTTGAAGTGGTTTACACCTAGAGAAGCCAATTCTTCAAAGGATTTTTCCATTTACCCGTCCTCTTTTTTCAATTCCCAAATTGTATTAGAAATCTTTCGGCCCTTTGCATAATTCTGGAAAAACTTAGAGTTTTCGTCTCCCACTTGCAGCCAAATGGCTCTGCTTTTCAATCTCCAGCTTTCTTCCCTTAACTGGAGAAGTTTTTTCCGAGATGCTTCCAACTCTTTAATTATGTTTCTTGAATCCAAGGACTTGTAACCAGATCCATCCGAGTTTTCCAACATATCTAATTTGAAGTTTATACTTTTGAGCTCCTCTTCTTCCTTCAGTTTCTTCTGATGCGCCCATTCTTTTGTCGCTTGCTTCATTCTCTTAAGATTGTTCGTCAAGTGGATGCTTCTGCTTCCTTCTTCATTATGATTGTCCTTTCTCCATGTATCATGGAAAAGAGCTTCAAAGGATTCATCCTTTAGCCAGGATGAGTTGAATTTAAAAGGGGTTCCTGGTTTTTTTGCATCTCCTTTCAATTCCAGGAGGACCGGGAAATGATCAGAGTGACCCCCTTCCCTGACCTAGTGTCTGAAAACTGATAGAAAATCCACCAGAGGCTCACAGAGAAGGAAGCGGTCTAGTCTTTGCCCACCCAATTGACACCGAGGCATCTGTTTCTCCAGGTAGGGTGCAATTTGATCAAAGGAGCATCAACCAGGTGGTAGGAAGCAATTTTATTCATGAAAAAAACAAAGAGGGGGTCCGAGTGGGCATTAGCACCCCAAGATTCCGAATCCCCCAAAGAGAAGTTCAGGTCACCTCCAATGATGAGGTAAGGATGGGAGAGGTAAGAGAGGCTTAAGAAAGAGTTCCAGAAGCGTTCCTCTCCAGACAGGGCCCATATATATTCAGGATAAGGAAGGATATACACAACTCTCCAGAATAGAGTTCCATTGCCAAACAGTTTTCAGAACCCCAAGATGAAACTTCCTTGAGCTTCCTCATATTGTAACCTGTAACTACACCCCCTGACCTGCCTTCAGCATCGAGAGCTGAGAATGCCCACCGAGGCAAAAACTTTTGAAGAGTACAGATAACATCGTCACTTTTCCCCAATGTTTCTTGGAGGAGAATAACATCAGGGTTATAGGAGTGCACAAGGTTTTTGAAGGCTAGCTTTTTTGGCTGGCTAGCTAAGCTTCTGCAGTTGAAGGAAAGTAGAATCATCAAGGAACAGGGGGGGGAGGTGGCTCTACTCTAAGCACCCCAGGAAGAGTTTTCTGCTTCCCGTCAGCGATATCAATGACAACTTTGAACTGGGCTTTTGAGAGTAAAGTTTTTCTTCCCCTTAACTTCCTTGGCCCAATAACCACTGGGTCCAAGGCAATTCCTCCTACAGCCTGTCCCTTACCCTTTCTATTAGCCAAAGGGTGAAGATTATAAGGTGGGTTATCCAAGATATGAACACAAGATTCAGCAAAATTAATAGCAATCTCAGAGGGATGTAAGGCATCATCAGAAGGAAGGGAGACCGAGATAATAATAATATCAGAGGAGGCTTTAGATAAATTCAGCGCAGAGAAATCACTTAAAATCTACCTGGAGGGACCAGGGCTTTCTGAGAGAGACTGTAAAGAGATTGCAGAAGAACATTCACAAAAAGGAGGAAAAGAAGACGTACCCGCCATGGATGCCCTAGTAAGCTCATCAGGTAAGGGAGCCAGGGTGGCCGGCGGATTAATCTGAGCGGCAGCTGCATTTTTACCATCCAAGAGGTATTCCTGCTCCATTAGATCGATTATTTCTGAAGCCCTCGCCTGGTCTACAGATTGCATTGAAACCTTCTGTTGAGCCCTCCCTGCTTCTTTTGCAGGAGCCCCCTGAGGTCGAAAGGGTCTCATTTGACGGTGACGACGAAGATGTCCCAATGGACATTCCTTCGCAAGATGACCATACTTATGACACCGAAGACAACATAAAGGGAGGTTTTCATAGTCCAGGGTTTGAAGAAATTCAAGGTCCCTGTATTTTAATGTCATCGCATCTTCCAATCCCTCCCTTGGATTTAGGCTTACAAGCACTCAAGCCATACTCCTGTCCTTGGTTATGATGTAAGAGATATCATAATCCAGAAATTTACCCAAGGTATTACCAATAGAGACAAAAACGGATTCCGTCCAGAATTGTAAGGGAAGTCTAGGGAGCTTTACCCAGACAGGGGACTCCGCAAATTTCTCCTTCTACGCATCAAATAATGGAGTCCATATACGAAAAAGAATGGGACGCTTTCCAAAACACCAGTTTCGTTCAAAGACCAAGTCCGCATGTGATTTTCTGTCAAAATGAATACTAAACCAACCCCTTTCCAAAACAAGAATCTCTGATGGCTTGCCCGGGGCTCCTTTCCACTCGGATTGGACCCAGTCCGCTATGTATTCGGCCGAGTACTTCCTTCCTCTTACATGGCCAACCAGAATAGTCTTAGTTGCGTCCATTATTTGTTCTATGCTGATATCTACCCCCAACAGACAACACGAACGAAGCTCTTTCTTCTTAATGGACTTCAATTTCTTTCTCTTTGCCCCCATGACTCCCTTGAAGTCCCCTTCCGGTCCCGCAGCATTTGGAATAGGAGCATCCGGCAGAACCAAAACAGGTGGCCCTTGACCCCCTCCTTCAGGCACAGAAAGGACTTCTGCTTTGTCCGACCTCCTCTGTTGGTTTCCTTCAACGATCCCAACCTCCTTTGAGTAAGCAACAGCCTGAGGGATCAAATTAGAGGTCGAGGTCCTAGGGTTTCTGTCAACCCCCTGTTAGCGTTTGACATTTCACCTCAGGCTGAGAAATGCAAATATCAAAGCTACATCAAACCATTTAGCCTCGTAGCTAGCCCTACGGGGCAGGAGAAGGCTCTCTCCAGTCTCTCTTGGAAAATTTTCAATTAGGGAGATGACCAACAAAGTAACACTGATATTAGGCTAGTAAACTGATAAAAGAATTTGATTTTGGAATTTTTGGGTTTTTGGTGGCAAGTTGAGGAGAGGGCAAATTTGGCTGCGGGGATGGGACACAGTTTCTGCATTCTGCAGGGGAGTCTTTGGGGCGAGTAGAGGCCGTGCTGATGTCTTTGACTGAAGTGATGGTCAGGATAAGAGAGAGGCTAAGAAGCAAACATGAATTTGAATTCTTTTAAACCATAGAAACATCAAAATTTAACAAACTTAAAAGCAGAGCATGACAAGCATGAATTCTTACTTTATCACTTCATTTGTTTAATATGCAGAAGTATAGAAGGAAAATGAAACACATAACAAAGCTTACAATGACTGAATAAACACACCATCAACACATGAGTCCACAAGAATCCCAAAGATCACTGCAAAACCCTGGTCTTCCTTGCCAAAAATTGCAGAGATACAAGAGATAATACAATGAGCTACTGCTCTCTCAAGAGTCCAACCTTCCAACCCCTGAAAATGATTGAGAAAATACATAATATAGGAAAGCCAACCTCTTCCCTTGCCTCTAGGGGTCCAGCTCACTATCCTAGGAGCTGTTTCAACCACTTCTAAACTAAGCACTAGAAAATAGGCAGTCAAAACAACTTGCCTCTATAAACTTGGAAACCAGTTCATACATTCAATTTTTACCCTTTACATAAATGAATCTTCTAGAAGTGTTAAACAAGAGTAAAAGTGTCTTAGATTTTCCATAATTACATCAAATATAATCATCTTTCACCCCAAAAAGTCAAACTGGAGCCAAACTACGTTTTCTGGGCTGAACTGGTCAAATCTGGCAAAATTTCCTCAACAGGTCGCACACCTTTGCAGCTCTGTTTAGAGGCCTTCCCATTGTCAGAATTGAGCAAAAGTGGGCTTGTTGGAAAGTTCTGTGAGTATGATTTCCAACCCAACTGGAATTTTTGAATTTGGAGGTCATTGGCCCTATCAAAACTTAATTCTCCCAAGACTGGTTTCTGCAACTCAAAAAAGGGGCAGAAAGTCAAATTTTTCATGTATTTTG
>APFE030189141.1:68011-116317 GCA_000404065.3 Pinus taeda
TTTGCTTGAAGACTCACTGAAATGAAAAAATTTGACCTTGACACTTCAAAATCACTTTGTAAGAGCATATTTGATCACCAGAGGAAGGCTGGAAAGACTGACACTAACACCCCCCACAAGATGTGGCCCAGGGAAATCGATTTATGCAAGCAGTAGTCAGAATGGAGCTTAAAGAAGGTCCTCCACCACCGTGTGAGGCTTCTTGACCTTGGGGTGCGAAAACCAGAGGAAAACCTTGTGAGGCTTCTTGACCTTGGGGTACGAAAAGCAGAGGAAAATCTTGCTAGGGGCTAGCTTGACCTTGCGAGACTCCACCAATAAGAGCCACTTCTCCTATAGATTTAGAACCTGGAGATCCTTGCAGACCATATTTTCCTACGATATCTTCCAAGCCACCATAAAGCTTAGGTCAGAAAGTGTTACCTTGATCCTCATTCAACGAGATAATACAAAAGAAATCCTTCAAAAACTCCGCCCGATCTTTGACTACCTGCAACGGCTCTTGGTTCTCCACAGGAGTAGTGCCCACCCACCAAACACCATTCCAGACACTCGGGAGGTTCTCATCTCGTCCACTTACCCCATACTATGAGCCTCCCATAATCGCCTCTTTATTGGGACCCTGGATGTTTACATTCTTTGGGAAAAACAAGTCAAGATTCTTGGAAGATACCTCGTGTCCCTAGCACCTCAAAAGGTCCTCTGGCGCAGGCTCGAGCTCAAGAAATTCACTATCAAACCCCATCTCTGCCGCACCCACACAAACTTAAACCGGCACAACGAGAAAACCATAACCGTCTCAAAACCCCTAATCGTCAAAACCCTTTGCAGAAACAATGTCGGTTAAAAGGGATTAACCCCATCCTGTGGTTGTAAAACTAATGGCCCGAGTACCCATGCAATTCTTGTCTTGCACAACCTTTAAAATTAATTTTGTGCCTACGCAATAATGTTCCCTTTGTACCCTTGTTCTTCTGCACATACCTCACCCTTCACACAATAAAATATCTACAAAAGAAAGATCCGCATAATAAAACATAATAATAATATTAATTGGAGATTTTTTTAGCCCCCGTCTCCCCCACACCACCCCATCTAAGTAAATGACCTACAACTCCATAAATTCTCACATCATTACATAGAGAAGTAGCATAAAAATGTCAGTTTTTGTGTCATAGCACTCACCAATGGAATGACAACTCACAAAACTAGTTTAAATTAATTTCATCCCTATGGAATAAAGTTCCCTCTACACTGTCATCCTCTTGCACATACCCTGTTCTCCGCACAAGGAAATATCTATACGAGGAAGATCCAAAGAATGAAAAATAATATTAATATTAATTTCATATTTGTTTTTTTCCTCCACAGTCCCCTCCATATTGTTCCCAATGAAAATGTTGACTACCCCTTTGCATCTCACACTTTTTGTTCACCCTTTGTTCTTATTATTCATTGCACCTCTCTCCTATCTTTTTATTTTGCAGAATGAAAGTTTCCACATCTCCGCACATCCTCATTCCACACAGATTCATAGCTCTATGCAACTATTGTCTCGCACAACCTTTAAAATTAATTTTGTGTATGCAAAATAAAGTTCCCTCTACACCCATGTTCTTCCGCACATACGCCATCTTTTGCACAGTGAAATATCCACACAATAAATATTCGTACAATGAAACATAATACTAATATGAATTGGGGATTTGTTCATCCCCCCCACCCCACCTGTGTAAAGGACATACAATTATTTCAATTCTCACATCGTTGCACAGAGCAGTAGCATAACAATGTTAGTTTCACAAACGGAAGGGAAACTCACAAAATTAGTTTAAGATTAATTTCATCCCCGTGGAATAAAGTTCCCTCTGCACCATCGTTCTCTCGCACATACCTCATCCTTCACACAAGGAAAGCTTTGTAGAAGGAAGATCCACACAATGAAACATAATAATAATATTAATTGCAAATTTTTTCAGCCACCTCCCCCAAACCTATGTAAGGGACCTACAGCCACATCAATTATGGAAACATTGTTAAGAGCATTAACATAATAGTGTTAGTGTCAGAGCATTCACCAACGCAATGGCCATTCACAAAATTAGATTGTTTTTTTATTTTTTTAAATGAATTATCAGGCACTGACAAACAGAAAATATAATGCCCTCCACCAAAATAATTATGTCCCATCAAAGCTCGTTCAACCAATTGAAAATTAGAAATAGTATTTCCAAAAAATTAGAAAATTATTTTTGGAATCATGAGAAAATAGAAATATTAAGCATTTTCTGGAAATCTTGGCTAAAATTGCAATAACACGGAAAAATAATACAAAGTCAATGCACTTTGATTGCAAAGGAGATGTTATATTCCCTAGTGAGGCATGGACTAATAAAATTATACTTTAATTAATTATAAATTAAATATTTTAATACTTATTATAAATTAATACATTTTTTTCCAAAGAAAAAATCGAACTTTTTATTAAGTAATAAAAAGTTACATAGTATATGCATTTAAGCATTTAGTAAACTGTATGGCTTTGTTCAAAGCATAGAGTTGTTCTAAAATGGTAAGTATGAGTGTCTTCTAACTCTACCATCTCATTTTTCATAAATCAAGATCATTGAAAACATTATCCCAGCCTGCTCAATGAGGAAAACAACCCAAATACGATAATGATTAGCCTCCAGTGATTGTCCTCCAAAAATAGAGAATAATTATTCAAAAAACTGATAACTGATAAAAACCAAAGCACCAAAAAAAGCCCTGAGCCATTCTCGGGCCTCCTCATTGAGGAAAACAAACCAAATAGGAGTGAGTTCTACTAACAATTTAACAATGTATTTAAACAAGTCAATGTTATTGTTTTCTAGTAGCGGATTGACATGTAAATAAGTATGTTTGCTGCTTAAATCTTGAACATTGAAACTACGAAAAAAATACTGAAAGAAAAAGGTATCATATGTCAAAGCCATGTCTGTGTGACAAGATTATCAAAATGGTGGCTGATCCGACACATGGATCTCATCCCGTTGAGCTTCCTCTATCCTCCAATTGTCCATATCTTGTTGTAGACCCACCTTAGAAAGTTGGTCTGTTGTACTATTGCATTCCCTATAGATATGACAATAAAAAATCATTAAAAAAAGATTTTAAGTATTTTTCTTCTTCTAACAAAGGAGATAAAATGTAATTCTGTCATTTTCTCATGCCATTGAACCATTTAATGGTATTCATCAAATCCCCAAAGATCTGAACCGAATGAATGCCTAGGTGAGTAAGCCAACAAAGGAGTAGTTTTTAAAGAAAGAAGTTCTGGTAATTGTTGGTTCCATTCCCCAATCCAACACAGGCTTTAAGACTCATGTGGGCATTTAGGTGAATCACCAAACCTACCCCATTTGTTATTTTGGTCTGAGGCCCCATCAAAGTAGGCCCATGGAGTTCCTTCTCTTATTTGTTACTCTCTTACTATTCTTGGTTTGCATCCCAAATAGGCTCATGTATACTTAAATAAATTTCAATGCATCCTACAACAATGTGACCAGTAGTGGGGTTCTAAAATATTGTTGTTGAAGGCCAACTAGATACCCCAGGCTATGATTAGGGGTAGATTCCTTAAATTTCCTTCTAGATAATCCTTCCACCATTTGTTCCATATTTCTGCTAGTGATTCCCCTTCCCAGGTCATCATAGTCTGCATCAATCTCCTTGATTCCATCCACACCTCCTTTATGAACAAGCATTTTAGGAAGAGATGGTGGGTTGTTTCTACATCATTTTTACATAAAGCACACCTTCCTGGGCCCAACTTGTATCTCCCTTGTAATATGTCCTAGGTTGGCACTTTATTCCTTAGTATGCACCAGAATAACATTCTAGCTTTGGCTGGGCATTTAAGCTTCCAGATGAGGCTAACCCACCATTCCTTATTCCCCCACCCCTTTCTTGACATAAGAAATTTATAGCCTTGTTTAGGAGAATAGGAGCTTGTGGGGGATGTGCCCAGACGAGATGATCTGGTCTATCTCGAAGTCTGACATTTGACCTGGTCAATTCCTTGGTGAAGTTTTGCCACTCTTCCCTCCATTATTGATGGAGATTTAGGTCAGTCTCGGATAAATAGGCTTGGCCCCATATCATGGAGTGACCATTCTTTCCTATCTAGCTTATATGTTGGATGCCTCTAGAGCCTAATTGGTTTATAAGGCTTGGAGTTAGTGAAAATCCTTCATTGTACCTCTCCCATGGATCCTTCCCTATCCTAACTTGTTCTCCATTCCCTATTTTCTAGGAGAGGCCTTGTTCTATGATATTGAAAGCATAAATGGTGGCTTTCCACACCACCGAAGCAATCCCTTTCTTATTATTTGAGTTCCTGGCCTAATCATCCAAAGGGATGGGATCAATGTACTTTTGTTTGACTACTATTGTCCATAGGTTCTCCATTTTTACTAATCTCCATCCCAGCTTGGCTGCTAGAGATGGACCAAATGCAGATAACTATTTTATTCCCCATTCCTTTGGTCTTGCCAACTTATCCCATGCCACCCAGAGCAACATCAATTCCTCCTTCGAACCAACCCAGAGAAACTGGCTACATACTCATTTGATCCTTTCCAGAATTCCTTTTGGAACCCACGTTAATGCCATCTAGTATAATGGTATGGCCAATAGGACGATTTAATGAGTGTTAACCTTCCTGCTCTGGACAACCATTTGAAGCTCCAATTATTAATCTTGGATTCTATTTTTGCTACCAGCTAGAAGCAATCTTGTTTCTTGTATGAGTGTGGCTTTAGGAAGAATCCCAGGTACTTGAAACTATCCTCTAACTATCCCAGGTAAAGTCTTCTACTATATACCTTGCTTCCATTCTATTGAATCCTTCCGGAAGTAAATGGGATTTCTCCTTATTAATGAGCATGCTCATAACCTTGAGGAAAAGTTCCATTATCCTTTTTAACTCCTTTGTTTCACTCCTTCTTCCATTTTTGAAGAGAAGAATGTCGTCCACAAATAGTAAATGAGTTATATATAAGTTGACTGCCCCTTATCTCCTTTTCTTTTGGCTTCTAATAGCAAGTGACTAATACCTTTTGCTGCCAAGAGGAAGAGGAGGGGAGATAAGGGGCATCCTTATCTTAGCCCTCTTTGACCTTGGAAAAAGGGGTATGCCGATCCATTCATTAGCACCACAAAGCTCACATTGGTCAAACACTCCACGACCCAATTAATGAATTCCACTTGGAACAGCAAATGAGTTAGAAGCATTCGAAGGTATATCGAACTGATTCTGTCATAAGATTTAGATAGGTCAATTATTATAAATTAATACTTATCCAAGCTTAATAATCATTTAATTTATATAAATATTAGTTATATACTTTTTAATAAAATAATTAACCATATTATATTAAATAAACTTATTAAATAGAAAGATCTCTATATTATTTACCTCATTCTTTTTACTAAGTTGAGACATTTTATTTACTCACTAAAAGTAATTTTTTTAATTTCAATTCAGTTACTAGGGGCAAGATTTTTCTACACAGCTCGTTGGGAAAAACAAAAAAAATAATTGTATTTAAGAGATGACCGACATATAATATGACTAACAAGTGTAGAGTAGGATTCTTAGGGTAGAGCAAGTTTCCCATTGTCGATTACAATTACATAATATTCTACTTTTTAAAGAAAACACATGTGAGTATGCTCTTAAAACTTCCCACAACCACTCGAGAAGAAATTAATTTGACAATGGGATGTGACACATGCAACATTTGGTTAAGCTTCCAAGGATCCATTGTAAACTAAGATGATACTCCAAGACTCCAATGGAGCATCTATAATTACAATTTAGTAGCATGGGAGAAATATGTAGATCATCTCTCGGCCTCAGAAATTTCAGAGTATTCAGTCATCTCTGAGCAAGCCATCGTGTTCAGGTTTAGACTTGGAAGGATCGTGACTCCATTTTCTCTCATAATTTTGTTTTGGGAAGGGTTTTTACTAGAGGAGGGATGCCTCCCACCTCACACATCACCATGCCACGTAAGTGATGTCTATTGTTGTACAACACCTATCCTCTACATGCAACCACCTATTCACAACACGTGGTGACTATTTTAGCTGGTTTAGGGAAAATTAAGGTTTGTTTTAGGTCATGTCTTGGAGGCTTCTTGAAAACTATGTGTGATTCTGCTTGAGCCTTCTTGTTGATCATTTCAGCTCCTGGGTACTTGTACGGCCCTATTGCAATGTTGGTTGTAGCCATCACCATTCTTAGCACTACAAATAGTGGGTTATGGGGCAGTTATGATGCTTGTTTAAGACGTTGTTCAGTTGTGATATGTCGTTTTGTCTGGTTTATTGGGTTGGTTGTTCTTCCCACGTAGCACACCAGCAACTGGGGTATTCATTTTCATTCGAACCTATGGCATATTTAGCTCGGCTTGGTGTTGGATATGGTTGTTTCGTCCTCCAGAGGTTTTTTTTTAGGTAGATTAGTGATTTTTTGAAAAACGAGGATCATTTCATTTGTTTTATGCAAGTTTTCAAATGTTTAACCCAGTGGCAATGTTATTTCCCATCTTGCAAGTCACTTTGTGTGATTTGGAGTTGCAATTAAGGTTTTTGGAGCATCTGGGGTTCCTGTAGCATGCTTGCATGGATGAAGTCGAGGAAACTACAACTAGAAGGTAGGACACATGTCCTACCAACTTCTCTACCTACGTTCTTAAACACATTCATCCAAATGGATTATTGTGCCTTTGTTCAACATATCTGCTTGTGTTTTTAAACACCTTCAATAAATTTTTTGCGTGGGTTTTGTCTAATTTGTGGGTTTTTTGTAATTTATGTGGGCTTGAGTCTGTATCTACAGTGTGCACAATTCAGGGCTTGTGTGTGTGTCAAATGAATCTCTCGTGGATTCTAGGAAAGAGAGCATATGGTTTGAAAAATGCACTAGGAAAAAGAACATTGTTGGAAAAATGCACTGAACTATGTTTTTTTCTTTGTTGAATGTAAATTTGGGTCATTCCTTGCACCAAATTTTTTTCTATGTTTGGGTTGTGGTTCTTCCCCTAGGTGTTCAAGTGGTTTTCCTGAGCGTTTTTGTAAGTGATTTTTGAGTAATTATTAGATGATTCATTATTTGGTAAGAATAAACGTCGAAGTGAAGAAAGTCGGTAAAGATAGGTTAAGCTAAACTCTAATCGAAAGGGACTTTGCTTTCTCTGAGTATAGTATATTACCTCTAGGTTTTTGTGTAGTTTGTGTGTGGGATTGAGTTTTTTTCTATAGGGTACACAATTCATGTCCTCTTCATGTATCAAATGAATCTCTCGTCAAATCTGGGAAAAAGAGCACACATTTGGAAAAATGCACCGAGAAAAAGAGCATGGTTTGAAAAATGCACCGAATTGTGTGTTTTTTTTTTTTTTTTTTTTTTTTTTTTTTTTTTTTTTTTTTTTTTTTTTTTTTTTTTTTTTTTTTTTTTTGTTTCTTGTTTTTTTGTTTTTCTTTTGTTTTGTTTGTTTTGTTTTGTTTTTGTTTTGTTTTTTGTTATTTATTTATTTATTTATTACTATTATTACTATTATTATTATTTATTTATTTTTTTATGTTGAATGTAAATTCGGGTCATTCCATGCACCAAATTGAGGTTTTTTTTTTTCTCTGTTGGGTTTGTGATTCTACCCATGGGTGTTCAAGTGGTTTTTCTAGACATTTTCATAAGTGCTTTCTGAGTAATTATCAGATGATTCATTGTTTGGTAAGAATAAAGGTCGAAGTAAAGAAAACCGAAAAAGATAGGTTAAGCTAAACTATAATCGAAAGGGAATTTTCTTTCTCTGCGTATAATATATTACCTTTGGGTTTTGGTATAATTTGTGTGTGGGCTTGAGTGTGTGTTTACAGGGTGCACAATTCATGCCACCTTCTTGCATCAAAAGAATCTCTCGTGGAATTGTCTACGGGGTGTACCAAATTGTGTTTTTTTCTCTATTGAATGTTGTATTTTTTCTATATTAATTCTTTGTATTGCTTAGTTGGACTAAAGGGGATGCTAATAGTTGGACTAAAGCAACACAATACATAGAGCTTATGGAAATATAGCAGGTCTAGTAACAACAAGTCTTTATGGAGTCAAATACTTCCATTTGGGTAATCAAAGTGGATTTTTGTTAATATGAACCATACTCTTGTCTAACGTTGACCTAGTGGCATGTCGTCGATTGAGGCTAAACAAATCCATATGTCAGTGACCCTTCCATGTGAACAAGAATGACTCTCTACATATCTAGATCAAATTGTTTATGTGGTTAGGTGAAATCCATTTCAATCAGTTTTTATATGATAGACAAGATTCTATATAGGTAATGCAGTTATTTATATCTTAAATTATTATTCTCATCTTTGTATTATAGGATCTGAATTAAGGTAATTCCATAAGTAACCGAATGTTTTGTTACTGGATATCAATAACCTCAAGTGTACCTGGCCTACATTCTTTAAAGACAATTCTCACATGATATTTATATTCTTTTATTTGACTTCTAGATAGTTGGGGAAGTTGGATTCTTTATTTATTGTTAATGGCATAAATATTTGTTGTTAATTATTTGGAAAGGTCATTGTGTAACCTAGTTTCTTTACCAATGGAATATTGTTGCCGTTTCTTTATTTACCGTTAATGGCGTAATTATTTGTGTAATATCCTAAAAAAAATCAATCCAAGAATAATGGTGTCCCTCTCTTAATTTGTTAACTTGGAATTCTTTGTTTGATTTATTTTAGGTTTCTCATAAAGGAAATGGTCACTGTGTAAGATAGTTTCTTTACCAATGGTATATTTTTGTCATTTATCCAGTGTTTAGACTAGTGCATGATTATCTTGGTCATATTTTTTATAGTGGGATCTTCACATCGAAATAAAAATAATTTTCAGATCATAACGAAAATATAACCAACTCTAATTCCATGGCCATTAAAATTTTGTATATAAGGAAATTATTATTTTCAAAACCACTTTATATCGTAGGATTCACTACTTCCAATCAAGAGTAACTAAAATGTGCCTTCCCAACAGAGTTTAAATTCTTGAATTAAGTTGGCCTACCTTTGATCCTTGACCATCACAATGGCCATTAACAAACATTCTCAAATGAATAAAATTCTTAACTAAATCAAGCAACAATAGAAAGAAATGAAGGAAAAGTGATGAGAAAATGTGAGAATGCGGAAGTAAAATTGGATGTAACTATGTAGAAGAGAATGGTATTTTTATCAATTGCAATTCTCAATGCAATAGACCTTCTCAAGGATGGTGATAAATATTGAAGGATTTTAAAACATCAAAGGTTTCTAGAAATTTTCAAGAAAAATGTCAATTATTGGCATTACAACAAGTATATAAGTGAATCCACCATACCAATGATAGTCACCAAATTTGACAATGCAAATAGCAATTAAGGGCTCCAATCTAACACATTAGGTATTGTTGCATTTAGAGTCTTCATGTGTCTTATATGCTTAAGAAAAGCATATATGTCACATAAGTTGGTCTTTAGTAGCACGTAGCTTCTACTATGAAACCAATTTGAAAGGTGTGCTCCATGGACATAACAGATTAAAGGTCTAATTCCTTCCTTGAATGCAAAAATAATATATAGGATAACCTAATACATAAAGTGTCTTCATAATTGCTTACCTAATTTATGAAACATGAAATATTATATTAACCATGAAATGGACCACAAACCATGAACTATTATATTAGCCATGCAACATATTGCATTCTTACAAAATCCACATTGCAATGTGGTTACAAAAATTAAGTCATGCCACCCCTATGCTTGATGACCTCCATTTCCTACATTGCCAAAAATTGTTGAGTTTCTTGCCTAACCCAAGTATGGTGGACTTCCAAAGATTGGTTGATTAGAATGTGCTTGAATGTTTCCATGTGCTTGAATCCAATTTTTTCCTTGTACCCATGGAAGGAATGAGTAGCCCAAGTGTCCAATTGTGTTACTAGCCCCATAATTGAGTGCAAGTGTCCTATAAACATAGTTAGGATTTAAACCTACACTGGTAGGGGTATAAGACGTGGGCATAACCCCTGGTTGATGGTGGGGAACTTGGATGTTAATCAGGTCTTGGTATGATGGTGTATGCTCTGCAATGTGGTCCAGAGTGTTGGAGATCATCCTATTTGCCTAAAAAATAGCTTGGGCCATAGTCTTCCCTGATTGTCACTCCTCCTCCTTTTTCCAACACTTTTTGAACCTTTCTTTCCTCCCTCTCTTGCCTTGCCAATTATTTTTGGTGTTCCTTATCTTCCCTTGTTTTTTTCTTTCCAAATTTTCCTTTGCTCGAGCTTTTGTTGCTGCGATCCTTGCAACTTTGTTTTTCTTGGCCAACTCCTTCTTTCTCTTTTTAGATTCCTGAATTTCATTTTTTTTTATGTTCAAACTCAAACAATAAATTCATATAATATTTAGATGTGAGCAACTGTAAACTCCTCCCCAAACGAAGGCAATCTGATGTTCAGTTCCTTGATGAGGCCTTCAGTCTCTCTACTGATAGCTTTAGGAATGCATTAAGTATTTTATGCTTTGTTGTCCCATGATCTTGAGGACCTGACACTTTCCTTTCAACCTCTGAGATAATTGATTGGACCCCATTGTTGTATTATTTAGCTACTTCATGTTTAATAGGCTCCTCTTCTAGTGATCCATTATCAACAAAATAATGAACACGTTCAGTGTTAAAATCTGATGGTTGTGAAGGAATGTCCATGCTTTCCTCATTGGTGGTAGACACATTATGTGTCTTGATATTCATCATGGCCTCTGCCAACCATGATGGTGGGATTACTTGGGTTGGCATGCTCAATTTATCATTATTTAATCATGTTTCATTATCATTTGAAATCAAGTTTGCATTTTCATTCGCATGATCAATTGCCTCATATTGAATATCACATGTCAAATTGGTAGGTGCTTCAGTGGGTGTGACAACCTCCATGCTATTGACAGTTGGTTCATGACTTAACTGTGTCTCACTCACATGTACATCATCATCACCATAGAAGTGCCCCTTAGAAAGGGACATTATACCTTCAACAACAATAACATATTCTTGGGCATAAACATGGTTTTGTAAGTTCTCTACTTATTGACCTTACACATCAAATGCTTGGCTACAACCAGTATCATGCATAAGAGCATCAACATTAAGTGGCCATATACCATTCCTCCTAAATCTAGCCTTGATATTAGAAGGTGCGAGAGCCATTTTAAATGTGTTACTTTTAAGCTGAGCTAGCTCAAACCTTTTTACTTCCACCCCTGGATGCTTTACCATCCATGAAGCTCGTTCGACCTTGAAATAGTTCTTGGAAGGCACAAACACGATAACATCAAGGGGTTGGAATCTGCGATTGGTGTGATTGGAAATTTTAACAAGTCAATGTCCAAATTATTGGCCTCGTCAATTGTCTGCACAACCATGTGGCTTCCATGGCCATCTAAAATTAGTAGATGTATGTTTTCAAGCAAGACACCACCAAGTACAGATGCGACAAAGTGATAAATCCAATTCAGGAATAGTTCCTTTGTCATCCATGCATGGGGATGTGCATCCATGCATGCACCTAGTTCACAATTTTGTATATAGTATTTTAGTTGATTTTTACCTTTGAATAGATAAAATCCTAGGATTGAAGAACCAATTGCATTGACACAAAAAATAATAGTGATCCACTTCCTAGTCTTAGGAAATCTCTTAGGAATATTTATTCTCCCTCTCTTGGAAATTACCCGAATACCACAATTCCTTCCTTTTGTAAGTATGTTTCATCACAGTTCCATATATGGTCTAGGGAATATGAGTGTTTCTCATATGCAGCAACAAGAGTGTTATAGAACTTGGACACAATTTCAGGGCATAGATTTAAAGCCATGTCTCTGTCAAGGATCTCAATTGTACCTAGAACAAGGTTTGGATGCCTTTTTTGAAGCCCACTCGACCATGATTTACTAGGAAACCCATCTTTGAAGGGTTTTGGATTCCCCTGACATATTTGAGCTACTATGGATTTAAGTTGTATAATCTCTAACCCATGTCCCAATTGGGCCATCTCCTTACACCACTCAACCACCTCATCATAATCCTCTTCAATCATAATTGTAACAAAGCCTCTACGCTTTGTATTAGTCAACCCATTCATCCAATAATGTATGTTAAAGGCAGCAATACCATGTTTTTTTGCAAAGGCGTGGATTGAATATCCCTTAAAATCGATGTCATCAATTACAGCTAGCATTTCTTGCTTTGTCCAACATCTTATGGCACTAATTTTCTTTGTTGAACTTGCACCTTGCACTTTGGTTGAAGGTGGATCTGTGGTTGAAGGTGGGATAACATGATATGTCACAATAATGTCATTTTCAATGACATTGCTGGGAGCATTGGGAGCATTGATGGGATCATTAGGAGAATTTTAATCACCCCCCCATTCTCATTTGATGAACTACATTGCAGCTAGGCCTCCCTCATCCACCACCTCTACCTGTTCCTTGTACGATCTGCAATATAAACTTTTAGCATGGTTGCAACAACCTATAGATTTACCACGAAATTCTGATTTTAAAAAAATGTTGATTTTTCTTAGTAGATCACTAATAATTCATGCATTGGAATTTTCTTAGTGAAAATAAGGCTTATTGCATGCAATTTGATGTATATTTTCAAGGTATACAAGCATGAAATCCCTGATCCAAAAACAACATTGTTGATCTCAACATTGACTTAACTGGACTTACTAATCTAACCAAACAACAATCCCATCTCACTACTCATTACACCCTAATTGCTACAGGTCGAAAGAACCAAAACCAACTAAGCCTCTAGTCAATTATAGGTATAGAACCCTTGCAAATAAGTATACAATTAATAATACCATTTCAATGTAGTATTAGTAAAAAAGGTAATCTATTGCCCTTTGTAATCAATGAGAAACAACAATAAGTGCTTTAGCTATTTACTGTAACTTCAATCTAATATTTCCTTTTGTTGATTTCCGGGACTATGTGTGTGGTAAGCCATGTGTCCCTAAACAATTATGGGTTGCAACTAATTTAGAATTTTTTATCAAATCCTTATTTGCATCTTGATTGTAGTTACTTCTTTGATAGGTTAAATTATGTGAGGTGTATCAATAATAACATAGCTTGTACCAGAGAGCATATATCACTAGAAAATAAACATGTTGATTTTTCTCCTTAACGCAAGCCTTACGGGTGACTGAATACATCTCTGATCTGAAACTCATAATTGGAAGAGCTTTCACACATAAAAATTTGTTAATATAAGAGGCTTGGAATAATCAAATCAAATAATATATAACTCACAAAATCCTTAATCAATTTTCTAGCTTTCTCTTGCATGGTTGTGGGCTTTATTTGATTGATTTGTCTAGGTCATGAGGATCTTCTAAGGTTTGTTCCAGGCTATTGATGATTGAAGTCTATTTTTTTAATAAATTGTAAGCTTACTTATCCTCAAAAATGACCTAATGTAGACTGTAAAAAAAATATCAGATTTGAAGCATGGCATACAAAGGCTAATCACATTGAAGATTTCATAAAAATAAGCCTAAAAAAATTAAAATAAATCACATATTAATCACAAATGTTACTGAGGTTTCTATCCTCGAACCTTTCTTAATCAATCTTGTTGATACAGGATTGATATCATTGTTACAATAGTCTGATATTAAATTGCAGGGGCCGATTTGAGGTTACAGTGACATTGAAATTGGTTACTAAACTTGGGTATGGTTATTTTCATCTTGATAATGATTTAAGGGTTGATCTCATCATTTAATTAAATGATATATACTTGCCAGTAAGCTACAAAAGTCCATGTTTCATTGACAATGGTACGTTGAAGGACTAGTACTTTCTTGAGTTAGCATATTGACATTGTTGTTGGCTTTTCTCCCTAGCCTAGTCAAGGATAGCCTTCTTTGATACTAACTACCTAATTTCTTCTCTCATTAAGCATATAGTTGCATCTAATTTTGCATAGTTTTATTGTATAAGTATCTCTCTCTTACGAATTGCATTTGACCAACTAATCTCGCTATTAGAAAACTTATCTAATTCCTTGTTGTTCTGCTCTTGCAATCTTGTAGTTTTTTTTGTCTTAATTTGATAATCTAATAATTAAAAGAGAATTTCTAATAAGCATATACAAGTGATAAAGGTACACTGCCATGATTATTCATTTAAAAGTGCTTCTCTAATTGGATCTTGCGATCTTGTTTAACAAGTGATATTGGCTATAATGGCTTTAGTTTACCCTTGTTTCTGAACAAAAAATAATGATAAAATAATCAATATGATAACATTATTCTACAAAATTAAACTTGTATGTCTCCAACAGTTGATGAATAGAGTGAATGTAACATTGTGCACACACTTTTATTGTATGCATTTAACAATTGATGAGTAGAATGAAAGTTTCAAACGAAAATCAGTAAGGGTTGATGTTGTTTTATGTACAATTTAATTGGTAGGGAATATTGGCATGGATTTCCATCTCCCAAATTCAAATTTTTGTTTTGGCTTGATTTTTACATGATCCAATGGCTGATAAACTTTCATGGTTGATCCTTGTGCTTTCCTACATTTAATTCCTAAATTGAAAGGGCAGTGTGTTTAATACCTGAATGAAAAGGTAGGTGTCATTTATTGCATCCTATGAGCTAATTAATGAATTGAATGGTGTCATTTATTGCCTTCACTAGGTTGAATGGTTAAACACACTTGTAGATATGGTTGACACACATTTCACCTGTTCTAGTGCAGAGATTACTTAACAATGCGATGTGTTGCTCCAGTGGGAATCAGTGGGTGATTTTTTAATGAGATAGGTGTACTCCTGGATAGAATTAAATGGAATGTTTTATATTGCATTTTGACTTAATTGGTAATTCAAAGATAGAGGTGGGTGGTACAGTATGTCTTGTCAACTTGTGATATTAAGGCTTGGTGTTTAACAATTGTTGGTCCAATCAATATATGTTCCCATTTTGGACATAATATAATAACTTATATAACTTAATATAAACTATTTATGTGCATTTTTTTATAGTTTATGATGATTTTTTTTTTTTTTTTAATGGATGTGTGGGAACAATTTCTATAACAACTACTAGTCCCTACACAACAATAGAAACCTCCCTATGGAATTTTTTTTTTTTCCGATATTTACTTATGGTTTTTATAACATTTTATATATTTTTATGTTTTCATCCAACAAGAATTTTATTTTAGATAATAAATTTGAATTATATATTTTGTAGAAGTTATATATATATATATATATATATATATATTTATATTATATATATATATATTATATATATATATATATATATATATATATATATATATATATATATATATATATATATTTAAGAAGATTGATATTATAATAAATATTTTGAAATTTTAAGTTAATGTGGGTGTATGTAGAATATTCTAAGATAATGTTTTTTATCTCCAATTTTAATAATGATGATGAATTCTTTCAACTCAAGACGTTTTAATAGTTGTCTAATGCCTTATTTTATTATAGAGCTCATGAGTGTTTTTTTATTCTTTGTGTTAAATCAAAATAAAAATATACTTTTGAAATTCTAGGTCAGGGTTGATCGTCTCTTTATAGTACCTTAATTTTTTTTTATCCTCTACTTCTTTATTGCACCACAATTTATATTTTTTTTTAATAATAATTTTAATATTATCATTATTTTGTAGAGATGTATCTTCTTTTATTTCATAATTATTTAGCCAAGAGTTGGCATCTTTTATGTTGACCTTACTTGAGTCACATGTGGTTTTTACTAGAGTTTAAACTAATCTTAGAAAGCCTCTTGTTTTTCATGTTCTTTATCTTGATGGTTTGCATTAGGTACCTAGTCATAGTCAATGCCATTAATGGAGAAAAGACTTGCATTTATGAGAAAGATAAGATAGGATATATTGCATTTAATTTTGAGACTGTAATTATAACACTTTGGATAAGTCAAATGAAATGAGATGCCACTATTACAATGTCACTGTAAATTATAATTTATGAGTACTATTGCAATATTGTTTATAACATTTAGTGGTAATATACAATTCTATATTTTGGTATTTCATAGCTTTTATTGTAATTTAAATCAATTATTATCCTTTTATTTACAAAAAAAGGAATGCATTACATTTATATGTTGAAAACCATAACCATTTATTGATCAATTTTAAGAATATTTCAATAACAATTACATAATCTCCATGAGAGGTGATTAGGAGAAATTGTAGTTGGGAGTCGAAGTAGTCAACTTACTTACAATGATGTGAACACCAAAACATCGTTTCTATCTCAATCTTGCTAACTACAACCAATGTGTGGGGGAAAAATCTTCACTCAACCAACCCCTTAGTCACCATGATTGAGGGTCCCCAAGCCCTTAGTAAATTACCTTAACTAGTGATTAATATGTGCTTCCAAATCATTCTCTAAGAAAATGATGTCTTACATCCTTTTCATCCATTAAATAGAACTTATATGTCCAAAAATAGAAAGGAAGTTTCTTTTTTTTGGTTGATAAGTGGGTGAATCCTGAAAATCATTCTTACCTTGTGGCTGAGAGACCACGACTTAGGCGCATCTAAGCCGTCAAATTCAATTGGGGATCACACCCGGCCTAAGCATTTTTGGTATCAGCGAGACTAGAACCAGTGACCTTTGCTTACGGAGTGCCTTAACAGCGCGCTCCCTCACCAACTATTCTATATCTCTTTGATAAGGAAGTTTCACTTTTCATCTTACACTTCATATTTTTTTCATCTTAAAATTTTATTAATTTAACTTTTCCATAAATTTACTTTTACTTGTTTTTAACATTTTTCTTTTATAAATTAAATAGTTGATTTTATTTATTTATTATGATCATTAAATGTATTTATTATTTTTATTATTATTTAATAATAATATAGAGTATGGCATACTCTCCCCTTTAAGAAAATTTGCCACAAAGTTGACTTTGATTATGATACTTTGGTCTTTTTTATTTATTTTTCCTCTGTATCCTACACATCACCTCTATTGAATTAATATAAGGTCACCAACCATGACAAACATTGAAGCCTCACAGGAAGTGCAAGTAACATTCTAGTTGTTCTTACTAACTTTCAAAATGAGGCTTAAAGCCACCATAGTTTATCATGACCCCAAGGCTCCAAATCTCATCCACCTAAGTAGACATCCAATTAGTACTCACATATCCATATGCATCCCAAAACGATGACCTAAATTTTTAGCATAACTCACTCAAGCATAGAGTCTTGGGCATTGAATTTCAATCTCGTAACTCCATTAACAAGCAACATTATAGTCGTTCTATGGACTTTAGCATCATAAATGCAATATCAAAAAATCAACCTTCTCAAGATGATCCCATATCCCATCAAGAATTATATAAGGAAAAATAATTTCTTGCATAAGTAGTTGATTGGGTTGTTCTAGACTCATAATCTATTAATTTGTAAATGTTCTCCCTCATATATATAGGCTCCCATGAGGTCATTAAATAAACCTACCCTTATGACCAACTTGTGGATTCTCTATCAGTTCTAAACTCACAACACACAAATAATACATTAATTATAATCACAACATCAATATCATAGAAAATAATCCACACACTAACTCTCACATGCCATCATAAGAATACAACATCATGGTCATCACAACATCCTAAATAATAAGACACTACATTCTTTCTTAAACATATCATCATGAAAAATCCATGCAATTACATCATGTCATCATATCATGAAATACAATGACAACAATACAACACATATTTAACAAGGATATAACATTACATCAACATAATAAATGGAACCACATATTAACATAACCATGCTAACATAGCATCATAGAAAAACATCATAAATATGATAATCATCTCAACACATATCACATTTTGAACAACAAAGCACTAGAATGTTATGATCAAATTTACTAACCAACAACACATCATCAAAATTCATCTAGTACATGGATCTACTTGGTTAAATTAGTCACCTAGGTTGGATTGCCACTATTATGGGTGTCATATTCTCATTAAAATACTATGTGTTCCTTGTGTGTCAATACCTCTTCTTTCAACAAAAAGGTATACAATTTAAGGGTTAGGTATAACCAACTTATCATTGTGCTTAAATTTTCATATATATTTTCGTATTTAATTGCACCATTAAACTTTCAAGTAAGATACAACTTCCATAGCCACAATCTCCAAGAATGCATCATTTTTGTGGAGTGGCATTAGGTGAAATTCAATATTAATCTATTACTAGCCTTATTGGTATTCTTTGAATGTCAATGTCAAAATTTAATTTCTTAATTATGTGTATCTTTTCTTTGTTATGCATGATTATCATATCACTTTACATATTTTCTTATCCATTTCAGGGTTGTTATACCCAATTTCATAACATAAGGTCATAATTTATAACACCCAACCCACATTTACCCACTTTAACATACTTACCAGGGTAAACATGATTTGAGAATCACTATGCGTGACCCAACTTCCAAGATCCAATTACGGAAATGGGATCTAACCTGCCAAAACTTAATTTTCATTTCTCATACATTTTGTAAAGCATTTTGCAAGTAAAGCTTTCTTCAAATATTTTTGTATACAAATAATTGAGTATAATTTCTCTTGTATACATTTTCCAAAACATTTTTTATGAGATTAAATTAGAAACATTGCACCCACTTGTCAAGAGTACTGGGAGAAAATGATCTCCACCGTCAACCCCTAGGAATTTTCCTGAGGCCACCTCAATTAGGATCCAAAATATATTGGCATCCAAAGCTCAACCAAAACATGGAACCCACTACATCATGGCTATCTAAGCAACAACATAAGGAAAGGTTGAACATGATTGTCAATCTAGGAAAATCCCATGCAAATGATAGAAAAATGACCCACAAACGAATGAATGAACCATGCATTCAAAGCTTGGCAAGATAAATCAAACATGCACGTTGTTAGTTGAAAAAATCATCTTGTTGGTTGCTCTATTCTTTGTTGTTTTATGTAATAGCCCTGGGTTAAAGTTTCATGTAATAAAGGATAATAAAGGAAAAAAAATAAGACCAAGTTTATGGGACACATATTCTAAGTTGAATGCTTGGCAAGCACTATAGTATGTATCACTTATGATTTATTATGGCTAAGGAAATTGGAAGATGCAAAGAGGAATTAATTGGCATTTAATTATGAAAATAAGGGAAAATAGGAGAAAATGGAGATGAAGATACACATATTTGCATGAGAGATAAATTGAAGGGAAAATGAAGGAAAATGAAAAATATAGAGGCATCAATGATAAAAAGGCTTTAGAGAAACAATTCACATCTTTTGTTGGTTTAACTTTTGCTAGTTCTAGTTTGGCTCCCTTACACTCTTGCACACTTAGAGCATTATTGGAGAACTTAGGCATTCACATGGATTTGGATAAAGGTAAAAAGAAAGAAAAGGAAGGAAAAGGACAAGCAAAGGAAAACAAAGGGAAATCAAGTAAGTTTGGATCAACAACTTCAGTAGGAGGATTTCAGGTAATAGGTTGCACGTGTGATTTCCTAGATGATTTGTGAATGCATCCTACATGCATTTTTTTATTCAGTTCATTTGTTGTCATTGGCATGAGTTTTTCCTGGTTTGACAATGATTTCAACCTTTCCTTGCCATTTCCTAGATATCCATGGTGTGATGAGATTCATTATTGGTTAATCTTTGGATTGTTGGAAGGTTTTGGATCTGGGTGAGGTGGTATTGGGAAAATTCCCAAGGGTTGGGGGTGGATATGGTTTTCTCTGGGAAGCCCTCGACAAGTGGGTGGAGACAGAAAAATTCCTCAAGGGATAGTGAAGGAATTTTGAGGCATCCAAGCTTGGTTTGGTTTTGTGATCTCATGATTAGTGTAGGTGATATCACAATATCATGAGGGTGGAGGTGGTTTAACCTTTTAGGACCTTGGTTGTTTATGTCCTAGTGTATCCCATGAGATCACACATTCATGCTTGAAATATGGCATGGGGGTGATTAGCTAAAATAAATATTTGGTTCAGCCCAATCTATGATTGGGTTATATGTGGGAGTCCTTGACTTGGTTGGATTTTTCATATGTAATTAAGATATATTTTCATAATGTGATTAATTAGAACATGTACTTGTCATTATGTTTATTATATGGCATGTTTTTCATGGTTCCTATTATGGTTATATGTTGGTTATAAGCATGGTTTTATGATGTGCTCTGGCTATGGCTCTTGTTCATGATTTGATAAGTTAATGAATGCATGGGCTAACAAGTGTTATTTCAGTTATTGTGAGAGGGAATTAGACCTTCTTGGTGATTCTCAGATGAATTTTAGACTCTTAAGATCATATAGGTATTCATTATACGTAGCTTCTATGTTTATCATGTGTTTAAAAAAATGTTTGTCATGGTTAAGAATGGTTAGGTTAATTTCTTGTTCAAGTTTTGAATGTTTAGAATTGTTAGCATATTATTTACACTTCTAGAAAATTGTTGGAAGTTTTGGGCAGTGGTCTGGAGGCTAGCTTGAAATGATGGCTTAGATATCGGAACCACGGGCATAGAACTAGAGATTTTGGGCCATAATCGCAAGGACGCAAGCTTATGAGTGTGATTATAGCCTCATAACCGCATGGATGGAGTGTCAAGGGTGTGGTTATCATTTTAGGTCAATGAAAAAGAATTGCATATCAGGGATTGGTCACCTGAGGTGGTTGTTTAGCTCCTGGGTGGTTTGTAGCCCCTAAGGAAGGTCATAAAGGTTTTAGTTTGTAGGCTGCACTTCCTTAACTGGAAATTGGAGGTTGGGTCATGTCATAGTAGTACTCATCTCATGTTTACCCTAGAGGGCTTGTGGAAGTGGGTAAATCTAGGAGGAGACACTACAAATTAGTATCAGAGTTTCCAAGTTCAAACACTTGGACTGGATGGGTTAGTGCATATGGTCATGCATGCTTGTCAATTGTTATATGTTCATCGTGCATGTATGTAGGTTGCTTCTTGCTATGAACCTCATGATCTAGTTCATGTATATAGTTAATATTTTCATGCATGTTGTTGAGATGTTGATATGATGTCATTGTGTGTGTGTGTGTCTTACTAATCTAGATTGATTTTTGTAGATGTGAACGTCATTAAGGTATGATTTTGATTATGGTATCTATTTGGTTAGCTAACATGGCATGTTTGCATGAAGAAGAAGATCATATATGATGAGAAAAATGGTGGATTATAGTTCACGTGACTCTCCCTACTAATCAGTTGAGTAGCAAGGAGATGAATATTCACCTAACATAGCAGACACGTTGAGGAGTTTAAGGGAAGATATAAGAAGTTGCAAGGAAGACAATGTCAGGTTAATTGAGGCCCATGAAAGACTTGCAAGGGCTCAGGAAAAGTAGACAGAGGCTAATGCAGTGATTCTATAGAGTCTTTCAGAGTTGTTGAAACAAGGGAAAATGGGGATCAATTATGGAGATAGGAAGGAGGAGAGGACAAATCAGTCATATGGTAGTTTGTATCGGTCAAGATATAGGTTGGATAAAGAGGACACAGTTATACTAGGTGGAAGAACATTGGACACACCTGACAGGTGGATTGGTATGTATGGGTTTTATTCTAGTTCTTCTTCCGGGAGACATCATCATCATCACTTCCATCATCCTTATAGGAGGAGTGAGTATTTTGCAAATGAGTTCAAGAAAGTTAAGCCTCCTACATTTGATGGAGAGATGAAGAAGTCATAATATGTAGAATCTCGTTGCTTGGGATTGTGAAGTTCTTCAGATTGCATAGTTATTCAGAGAATACGAAAGCCAAAATAGCCACCTTCAGTCTTAAAGGGAAAGAAGATATTTGGAGGGAAGATGTGAATAATGTCAGAGGAATTAGAGAGGAGGAGATGATTTGGGATGAGTTCAAGGGACTCTTCAAGAAGAAGAACCTATCTGAGAGGTACTATGATGATAGGGCTAAGGAGTTTCATGAAATGCAGATGGGTTTTACGACATATGACGAGTACACTAGCAGGTTCCTAGAGCCCTTGAGGTATGTGCCTTACTTTGAGGATGAGAAAGAAAATATTTAAAGGCTCATAAGTGGATTTCCAATAGAATTTAGATACCGGATTGAGTTTGATGAGCCTCGGTTGTTGGAGTAAGTCATCAGGAAATTGAAGCATTATTATGAGAAATAAAAGCACAAGGTTAAGCCTAAGCATTATTTGAAGGGGAATGAAAAGGCTAAAGTGAAGTGGACACTAAAGCAATGAAGACCTCAAGATTCAAATGAGAAAGAAAGTGTGGCTCCTTACAAGAAGCTTAATACGACAGAAAAGGGAGATGGACCTCAGCCTGGAGAGCAGTAGAATAGAGGTAGTGGTAGAGATCCATTGCAATGTTGGATTTGTGGAAAATATCATTGCAAGAAGGATTTCCATTGTACTAGGGTCGTAGACCTCAAATTTACAGTTCAAGAGGCACAAATAGTTGGAGATGTTGGTCATAGAATTCCTATAATTTATGAAACTGTGGGAAAAAGGAAATTTGATCATCAGACATCCATTATTGAGATTGAAGGTAAGCTTTCTAATCAAGTTTTTTCTATTTTGATTGACCCTAGATCTAATTATAGTTATATCAGTCCTGACCTAGTGGATAAGTGTTTCTTGAGAAAATAAGTGCATGAAAAATCTTAGTTGGTGCAGTTGGCTATAGGGACCAAGAAAACAATTCACCATTAGGTGAGAGCTTGAGAATTTAAATATGATTCCTACCTAAATTAGCGCATTTAAATGTGATTCCTTTGGGTTCATATAGTATTATTTTATGCATGGATTGGTTATTCATTTAATGTACTAAAGTGGATTGTTATGAAAATGATATTGAGTGCTTGAGTGATGATGGAGAAAGAATAATCTTGTGGGGAAAGAAGAATTCTACATCAGTGGGGATGGTTACCACTATGCAAGCTAAGCACAGTTGTAGAAAGGGGTGTGTATTATTCATAGTGCATGATTCTAGTGATAAGGGGAATGATTTTGAGGATGATGAAGTCCTCAAGAGGTACCCTATCTTATAGCAGTTTCATGATGTGTTTCCCACAAACATTTCAAAGTTATCGCCTCGGGAAGTGGATTTCTCTACTAGGGTTGTACTAGAAGCAACACTAGAATTAAAGGCATTGTACAAGATGACCACTCTAGAGTTATTGGAACTAAATTTGTAGCTTAAGGAACTTGAAAAGGGGTGCATAAGGCCAAGTGTATCGCCTTGGGGTGCACCAACATTGTTTGTAAAGAAGAAGGATGGTAATCTCATATTATGCATTGATTACAAGCATTTGAACAAGGTGGCGATCAAGAACAAGTAAATTAGAGAACTTTTGAGGTCTAAACTGGGCATCCTAAGAAAAATTTACAACAAAAATAAACTTTATAAGGACCAATAGGATTCAATATGATGATGTCAACCATGGGGGATGATTCACCATTTTTGGGGTAAAAAAGTAAAAAGATTAAAAAACAATAAAATAATAAAACTACCTTTTCAACTTGTATTTTAAACTTATCTCCATAAGATTTTACTTAAATTTCAAGCAGGATTACTCGTTGGATGAAAAATTTAATTCCTCATCCAATGAGTATCGATGTTGCATGCTTTGATGGTCCCTACTACACAAGAAATGAGAAATACATGAAAAAATGTTATTGCAATCATGTTTTTCATGTATTTCTCATTTTTCCTATGCAGGGTCCTTCGAAAGTATGCAACATGGATACTCCTTATATGAGGAATCAAATTATGCATCCAGCGAGTGTTCCCGCTCAACATTTGAGTAAAACCATAGGGAGATAAGATGAAAATACGAGTTGCAAAAGTAGTTTTTTTCTTTTTTCCCTCTAAAATTTGGTGATGTAACCTTATCTTATTTAATTATTTCCACTATTATTTTATAATTTCCTTAGGAGGCCCATTTTACACATCAAAATTCCCATAATGTCCATTGTCAAGGATTGATGACTTGTTTGATCAGTTGAAGGGAGCAACAATGTTCTTGAAGATTGATTTGAGATTAGGATATCATCAGACGCACATTAAAGAAGAGGATATCTACAAGATTTCATTATGAGTTTGTGGTGTTTCTATTTAGTCTTACTAATGCTCTAGCTACTTTCATGTGTTTGATGAACAATATGTTGCATCCTTGGACAAGTTCGTGATAGTGTTCATTGATGATATATTGATATATTATAAGAATGAGGAAGAGCATGTAGAGAACCTGGAACCAGTATTTAGAGAGCATCAGTTGTATCCCAAGCTTAGCAAGTGCAGTTTCTTTAAGACTAAAGTTCATTACTTGGGACATATTGTTTCCAAGGAAGGCATAGCAGTGGAAGCATACAAGATTAGAGTTGTCATGGAGTGGCCAACTCCTAGGAATGTGGATGGAGTTATTAGGTTACTACGGGAGGTTCATCAAGAACTTTTCTTGGATTTATTATCCTATTACATCATTGCATAGAAAAAGAAATAAGTTTGAATGGATAGAGGAATGTGCATCTATTTTTAAGCAGTTGAAGAAATTACTTACAAATGTTCCAGTCTTGAAGATTGAATATTCCAAATCTGAAGAAAGAGGTGCCTGAGTTCGTCAAAGATGTTTGGATTGTCAACAAGTGAAGGCAGAATGTAAACATCTGGTTGGTTGTTTGTAGTCAATTCCAATTCCATAATGGAAATGGGAGGTCATTTCCATGGATTGCATTATAGGTTTTCCAATGAAATCTAGAAAGTATGATTCCATCATGCTTGTGGTTTATAAGTTGAGAAAGTTAGCTCAATTCATTGCAGTGAAGCCTACAAATTTAGCTAGTGAGGTAGCCCATATCTTCATCAAGGAGATAGTGAGACTGCATGGTATTCTCAAGAAGATCATATCAAACATAGATGCCAAGTTTACTTCCAATTTTTGGAAGGAGTTCTTTGTAGACTTGGGGACAAAGTTGGCTTTCAGTATATCTTATCATCCACAGACAGATGGGAAGATAGAGAGGGTCAATGGGATTCTTTAGGACATTTTGGGTATGTATGTCGTGCATCAACAACTACCATGGGTGGATTTTACATAAAATAATGGGTATCAGGAATCATTGAGAATGAAACCATTTGAGGCTCTCTATGGGTGGAGTGTTAACACTCCTATCAACTCGAGTGATCCAGTGAAAAAGGTGTTGATTAGGTCGAACATGTTGATTAACATGGAATAGGAAATGTAGATTATTAAGAGGAATCTAAAGGAAACACATGACAAGTAGAATATTTATGTATATCAGAACAAAGCATTCAAGAAGTTTTAGGTTGGGGAGCATGTGTACTTGCGCATCAAGACCAAGAGGTTATCCTTAAGGATTGGGTCATGTGCCAAGTTGGCACCTTGATATTGCCAAGGACGGTGTTGCCCCGAGGGGGAGGGGTTTGTAATATCCACAAGTTGAAATTTCGTTTAATAAAGGATAATAACGAAAAACGAGTAAGACCAAAGTCATGGAACATGTATTCCAAGATGAATGTTGGGAAAGAACTATAGTGGGCATCAATTTTGGTTTATTATCGATAAGGAAATTGGAAAAGGAATTGGAAAAGGAAAATAAACATTAATTGGCATTTAATTATGAAAATAAGGGAAAATATGAGAAAAGGGAGATGAAGAGACACAGATTTGCATGAGAGGGAAATTGAAGAGAAAATGAAGGAAAATAAAGAAATAGAGGCATCAATGATACAAAGGCTTCAGAGAAATAGTTCACAACTTTTGTTGGTTTAACTTTTTGTAAGTTCTAGTTTGGCTCTCTTACACTCTTGCACACTTAGAGCATTCTTGGAGAACTTGGGAATTCACTTGGATTTGGAGAAAGGAAAGAAAGTAAGCAAAGGAAGGAAAACGAAAAGCAAAGGAAAGCAAAGGGCAAGCAAGGAAGGTTGGATCAACAACTTCAGTAGGATGATTTTTCAAGTAACAAATTGCATGTGTGATTTCCTAGCTAGGTTTTGAATGCATGGTACATGCATTTGTTTATTTTCTTAGTTTGTTTTCATTGGCATGGGTTTTTCCTGGTTTGGCAGTGGTTTTATCCATACCTTTTTATTTCCTAAATAACCATGGTGTGATGGGATTTATTATTTTCTAACCTTTAGATTTCCGGAAGGTTTTGGATCTGGATGAGGCGATCTCAAGAAAATTCCCAAGGATTGGGGGTGGAGATATTTTTCTCGAGGAAGCCCTCGATAGGTGGGTGGAAACAGGAAAATTTCTCAAGGGATGATGAAGGAATTCTAAGGCATCCAAGCTTAGTTTGGTTTTGTGATCTCAGGTCAGGTTTAGGTGAGATCATGGTAGCATGAGGGTGGAGGTGGTTCAACCTATGAGGACCATGGTTGTTTATATCCTAATTTATCCCATTAGATCCCACATTCATGATTAGAATATGGCACAGAGGTGATTGGTTGAAAGAAAAATTTGGTTCAGCCCAATCTATGGTCGGGTGGTATGTGGAAGTCCCTGACTTGGTTGTCTTGTGCATATGTAATTAAGATTTTTTTTATAATGTGATTAATGCGAACATGTACTTGTTATTATGTTGATTATATGGAAAAAAAAATCATGGTTCCTATTATGGTTATATGTTGGTTATAATCATGGTTTTATGATGTGCTCTAGTTATGTCTCTTGTTCATGGTTTTATAAGTTGATGAATGGTTGATGAATGCATGGGCTAATGAGTGTTATTACAGCTATTATGAGAGGTAATTATACCTTCTTGGTGATTCTCATATGAACTTCAGACTCTTAAGATCAAATATGCATTCATTACTTGTAGCTTCTATGTTTGTGATATGTTTGACGAAATTCATGGCATGGTTTGGTCAATTTATTATTAAATTTTTGAATGTTTAGCATTGTCAGCATCTTATTTATGCTTTTGGAAAGTTACATGTAGTTTTTGGCAGTGCTATGGAGGCTAGCCTAAAAATATGGCTTAGATCCTGGAACCGCATGCATAGAACTAGAGATTTTGGGCCATAACTACATGAAGGCAAGCTTGTGAGTGTATTTATAGCCCCATAAATACATGGATGCAGTGTCAAGGGTGCGGTTATGGGTTTAGGTCAGTGAAAAAGAATTGCATTTCATGATTGGTCACCTAGGGTGGTTGTTTAGAACTTAGGTGGTCTATAGCCCCTGAGGAAGGTTAGAAAGGTTTCAGTTCGTATGCCCCATTTTCTTAAATAGAACTTGGAGGTCGATCCATGCCATAGTAGCACTCATCTCATGTTTACACTAGAGTGATTGTGGAAGTGGGTAAATGTGGGAGGAAGTGTTATATTTTTTTCCCTTTGCTAATTCTTGTTTAATCCTTCTTCTTGGCTTCCACTCAAATTCCTCTTGCGCTCCTTTCTTACCTCTTTCTTGTGTGTTGCTTGTCTTCCTTTCTTTTCCTTGGTTTCCTTTCTCTTTTCCCAAAAGAGAGTGCTAGGTTCTCTCCAGTTTCTTTTCTTTTCTTTTTCCATTTTTATCATTTTCCCTTGTATGCATATTCTTTTACTATTTTTCTCCTTTTATTGTCTCTTCCTCTTCCCCACTTGTTGAAGTCGAATTTATTTAATTTTCCTTTACTTATTTTTCACTTTGACACATGTCCTTGCTAGCCTGTAATAACTGATTTGTCATTTATTACCTTTCGCCTCTTTCCAATGGAAATTTCTATAGCCAATAAATAATTAACCACCAGTGGATCCCAATGTAATTTGTTTCCCTTCATTCAGCTTGGAATACATGCCCGATGACCTTGGTTTGATTTTTTCTTTTATAATGTCCATACGTTATTTATTTACTTGGAAATTTAACTTGGATTTCTTACAAACACCTAACTCTCGGGTGAACACCATCTTTGATGTTCTATGACTCTTATGACAAGACAAAACTTCTGAAAGACCTGACAACATACTTCTTATGGAACTTTATAAACAAAAATCAATACAATATTTACATTGATATACACATATACATACGCACATCTGCTTCAACCAAAAAATAAAAAGGATACAATGACTGTATATAATCAAAAATAAGGGAACCTAAAGGCTCACACTTCCACCCTCAATTAGCAACAAGGGAATCGAGAGGCTAGCACCTCCACCCTCAAGAGTAGTACCAATGATTCACCTCCTTCCTAGGAAGTTTAGAATCCACTGCTAAAATCAAAGCCTAAATGTTGAATCTTCAAAAATGATCGTTGCATATATTAACTCAAGTTTTTCCTCTTCCCTAGTTGTCCAAGGCTATAGGGACTATTATCTCAACCCACATCCTCCAGGTAACCCAAGTTGTTACAGGGCTCTAGAGACTACTATCTCAACCCATTGCTTCCAGGGAACCCAATTTTTTACAGGTCTCCATAAATTCTATCCAACCCACAACCTTCGGGGAACCTGAGAACCAATCCCCTTAACTTCTTTTTTCTTCTCTTCATATATTCCTTTCTTTGCCTATCTGTCCCAACACATTATACAACACATACACATACAGAAATTGTAAAATACAACACATACACATACACATAGTGTACAACACAACACATACACATGCACATGCACATGATACAACACAATGAACACACATATACACGATACAACACTACGAATAGACGTCACAACACAATGACTACACATGTTACAACACAATGCGTACACAATACACATGGCACACTACAACATGTACACAACAATAGTATTTCATGTCCATAAACCACACCGTCTCTACCAGGAAACCTTGCCTCTAGTGTCTTTCCCTAGCCTTACTTCATTCATCCACAACCCAAATCCTAGGTTTGTGGTTCCTTCCACTTTCCATGCTTTTCCCAGCATGTCGTAGATTACACTTCTTGCATTTCGCTGATGTATATTCCTTCAACATTCCCTATTCATAACATAAACATGGACATAATTAGAAACATTTAATATAAATTTCATAAATCATTTGGGGCTACCTCTTTCCCAATCGATTCCCCTTACAACCAAGGAGCTTTTCATACCATCTATACCATCATCTTTGACAGGAATGATCCTTGACGAGAACCTACTAGTGACAATCACTTAACATAACTTCAGTAATCAATCATGTTCATGAATATAACAAATATTCATATACATATCAAGTAAATTCAAGCTTTAGACAACCTCCTTTATGCCAATTTCATGGTTTCCATTTCACTATCCATTATTTCCCATGGACCCAACCAATCTTCTAAGTGGTTTATCATCCCCAAGGAACAACACTTTGTGGCATATATTTTCAATCCTTTGACCAAGGATTCTAGTTGGTAATTAGTGTGCATGTTGACATCACAGTCAGTATGTTTTGGAGATAAAAATAACAAAAACATGGGCACATGAATGTCATAATCACGCGATAATAGAAATAATTAACAACATGAATTCCCACTTATTCATTGGATTCCTCACAAATAATGAATTTAATCAGATAACTTTACCAACCATGCCATTCATATATTAATCAATTTTTATAAGCATAATCAATCATCCTTCCATGGAATGATTCCTAACAAAAACCTATCAAATACAATGGCATTGCATATACTCATTTAATCATCAAAATGTTTATGAACATAAAACATATTCACATAATACCATACAAATTCAAGTTTAAGATAAGTCCTTGTATTCATGCAAAGCACACATTCATTTCGAACAATAGTTTCCAAACATAGCCAAAGGAATTCTCTTCTAGATCCTTTATTTTATCCTTTTCACCTTGCTACAATTTAGTCTTACTATGTGTTGTCATATTCACCTGGTTGTTAGTTATATAAACAAATCAACTGTTACCTTGTCATGATAATACCAAGCATGTTTCCTTGCAAATTTTGACACATGTCAATCACATGTTCCAATAATCAAGCCATCAAATCTGTTAATTTGAAATTTGCCTTTTACCAAGACTACAATCAAAAAATTAAAATGAGTCTTTTACCAAGGCTCACATCATCAAATTTAAAATCATCCTTTTACCAACCATGACACAATATGCCATCATGTCATGGTCATTATCCATAGTGCTACAACTAGCACTCACTTGCACTCATGTGCATATTAACTATCTCAGCACACATTGTGCTAGTACAATTGTCTTAGAGCAAGAACATTCCTTTATGCAATCTCATAAGCACATACTCATATCATGCACTTAATCGAACATTTGAACAATGCTTTAAGGGTGCATAAGTTCAAGAGTCTTAATCAATAGGTATTAGAACACATACTTGGATAAGGCCACTTAATGGTAGCAAATTTCTCATTAATGCACTGACAACTTGTCACAACATGCATATCAACAAGCATAGATGTTACCTGTGCCATTCTGTCATCAACAACTTATTTCCATAGCTTTGGTTCCTCAAACTCTCATTGGTTTCTCGATTGTGTTTTCAATATACTCATGGTTATACGCTAAATCATATTATGACAATAGACTGAGAGTCTTTATGTATGCATACACATTACTGTATGAACCTAGCATACCTTCATGCATCTAGAATATCATTATTTAATATATATTTGGTGGGTATGCATCTCTAAACTAATTCATATGTGGAATTTTATCATACATATGTTACTATTCATCAACTCATGACAACTTCTCAAAACATCAAATAAAATTATAAACTAGAAGGAGCTAAGTTGAGAAATTCCCCCTCATAATTTTGACTGCATCATTCAGTCATGAACTTTTGCAATCCCTGTTGGGCTGCTCTACGAAATATAGTCACCATTCTACATTGTATTCATATTGCATCAATATTGAGAATTCTTTGAGCTACATCCCCAACTATATGCGCCTCCTAAGCCCTATAAATTTGAGGTCTATTGCCCTAGTGTGATGGAAAATCTCTCTTGCAATGGTCACCACCACAAGTCCAACACTTCACGGGTTCTCTACCAATTCCTTTATTTTTCTGCTCCATAGGTTGAGACCCATGTCCTTTCTTATATAAATTTGACTTCTTATGAGGAGCCATATTTTCCTTTTCACTTATATTTTGAGATATTCCTCGCTTCTTGGGCCATTTCCCTTTAGTCTTCTCGCTACCCTTCCAGTCACACTTGAACTCAGGCTTGTGCTTTGATTGCTCATAGAAATGCTTCAAATTTTTTATGGCTTCCTCCAATGAATGAGGCTCATCAAACTCAATATGATATTTGAATGATAAGGGAAATCCACTAATGAACCTTTCGATCTTTGCTTTCTACTCCTTGAGTGTGGTACATGTTTCAATAGCTCTAGAAATATAGTTGTATAATCTTCATCTATCATGGAATCCATTGTGAGCTCATAGAATTCCTTTTCCTTTCCATCATAATAGCTCTCAGATAGGTGCTTCTTTATAAAGAGTCTTTCAAATTCATCCCAAGTCATCCTTTTTTCCCTGATGCCCCTAACATGCTTGACATATTCCCACCAAATATTTTATTTTCCTTTGAGTTTGAAAGTAGCTATCTTGGCCTTCATATTCTCTGATTAATCATAAAGTATGATTTTTTTTCTCATTCCAAGTAGCCATGCTTCTGCATCTTATGATTTAGCCATCTCACCATCAAAAGTAGGAGGTTTGGGTTTCTTGAATTCTTATGGAAAATACTCCTTCCCACTCCTCCTATGATAATGATGTTGCTGGTGATGGCGATGATGTCTCTTAGAAATAGATTTAGAATAAAATCCATGAGTACTATCCCTCTTATTATGTGTATCCAAGAATATGCCACTCATTTAGTATCATCACAAACCATCCTGTACGTTTTTTGAAATTGTTTTTCATTTGCCCAATTAATATTTTCTCCCTACCTATATCCATGATTGGTTCCTAGCTATACATGTTTATGTAAATCTAAAAAACCTTGAAGAATAATCGCATTAACCTCAGATTCCTTGTCTTGATATTTTGCAATCCTTTCCTGGGCTTCAATCAACTGCTCATTATCATCTTTCTAGCTTCTGATCTGTACCTTTAAACTTCTTAATGTATATGTTAGGCCAAGAGAGTCCCTCTCTCCCTGTTGCTCAATTGATTTCTTCCCTAGCCTATGCAAGGAGTCATATGAATTGTACTCAACCACCCTACTCTTCATATCTTAACAATCGATTTTCCTGCAACATACCAATGTTAGATAAACCAAATGAAAGGCATAATCAAAAGTGTTACCTCAATTTACTTATGGTGAGGCTATTGCATCTCCACAGGCTAATCCATATTAGCATGACACATAATAATATCAAGAGCATATCAGTTCATACATGAATCAAGATGATATCACAAAATTGTAACAACATAATCAGCACTAACAAATAAAATAACTAACATGCATGCATGTTAAACACATAGACATGTGCATATCTATATGCATAACAATCCGCCTTTACCCCAAGGTCCAACGTTGTGAACCTGCTCAAGTACCACTTTCTCACACCCCACCCCACATTTACCCACTTTAACATAGTTACTAGGGCAAACATGAGTTAAACGTTACTATGCATGACCCAACTTCCAAGATGCAGTTATGGAAATGGGATCTAACTTGCCAAAACTTGATTTTCATTTCTCATACAATTTGTAAAGCAGATTGCAAGTAAGCCTTTTTTCAAATATTTTTTTATACAAATAATTGAATAGCATTTCTCTTATATATCTTTTGTCAAACATTTTGTATGAGATTAAATCAGAAACATTACACTTATTATTCTTGTAACATACTAAGTAAAAACATGCCACTTTTTCATTTCCTTGCATGTAAATTTGCAAATTCCTTGCATGCAAATAGGCATAGATCATCTATGGAAAAATTAAAAATAATATCCATCAACAAAACAACATACTCATTGGGTCATTTCATCAAACAGTTTGTATGCAATGAATCATTGAACCATTTAATCATTCCATCAAACACCTTGCACGCAAACTAATATAGTGAATGATCTAGTGCCTATCTCCTAAATTATAGTAGTACAGGCTATGGGAACTGAACTAGATTATCAGTGGGAGTTTCCCTCACTATAGTTCAAGTTTCAACTTCTAGAACCTCATAGATGAAAATTTATAGCAAAAATACCAACGCAATCTTATTTGGTGCATAAGTCTAGGAGAATTCAGGAAGCTCAACTTCCACTGGTCATATCTCCTAAAATATAGTGAAACAACATCTAAAATTTTGACCGCAATATTAGTAGGGTTTCCCCTCACTGTGGACAAATTTTTAGCTCCTGAGACCACCTAGAATAAAAGTCATAACATAAGTTCTAACATGACCTATTTTAGGCTTGATTTTCGGAGCATTCAAAAGGCTCGACTTCGTCTATTCATCTCTCCTAAAATATTAGGACCCAATATCTGAAATTTTTACCCCACAATCAATAATATTTCCCCTCAATGTGGATATTTTTTGGAACCTAACAAAAAATAAGTTACGGTATAAATTTCAACATGACCTGTTTAAAGATGCATTTCAAGAAGGTCATCATCCTTAGATCACAATTCTTAAAATATTGTGAACATGGTACATGTAAGTCATGGATGCATAGTTTGTTCGCTGTTTTCATTAGTTTTATCACAAATTCATCAAGAAATATTGTTTCCCTCTCATACTAGCTGCAATAAAACACAGATTAGCTCATGCATCCATATAAGATATCAATGAACCTGTCAAATTATGAACAAGATCAATAACAAGAGTACTTCATGTAACATGCACTTAAACAATGATGGAACCATGAAAAAATAGTCACATAATCCACACATTAAACCAAAACTTATGCTCATTGATCTCATTAAATAATAAAACATATTAACATGTGCATAGTGTTAACCAAGTTAGGGACTTCCATGTACGACCCGACCATAGTTTGGGTTGATCCAAATATTTCCTTTGTCCCAGTTACCCCCATGCCATATTACAAGCCTAAATTTGAGATTACATGGGATAAAATAAATAAAAAACAAACAAATAATCTAGAAGAAACCACCTCCACCCTCAATTCATAGTGATTTCACCTAATACTAGGTCCAGAAATCACCAAAATCAATACAAGCTAGAATGCCTCAAAATTTCTTCACCATACCCAGAGGAACTTTCTTGTCTCCATCCACCTATAAAGATTTACATGATAAAACCATCTCTGCCCTCAACCCTTGGCAATTTTTAGAAGACTTCCTCAATCAAGATCCAAAATCTATCAGCATCCAAAGCTCAACCAAAACGAGAACACACTATATCATGGCTATCTAGGAAATGGAATAAGGTAAGGTTGTACATGATTATCAATCTGAGATTATACCATGCTAATGACAACAAAAATGACCCATAAACAAATGCATCAACCATGCAATCAAAGCCTAGCAAGATAAATCAAACATGCATGTTGTTACCTGAAAACTCCTCTTGTTGGCTGCTCTTTTCTCTATTATTTTCTGCCCTTTGCTAACTGATATTCAATCCTTCTTCTTGGCTACCACTTTAATTCCTCTTGCGCTTCTTTCTTGTTTCTTGCTTATGTGTTTCTTGTCTTCCCTTCTTTTCCTTGCTCTTTTCTCCAAACGAGAGTGCTAGAATGTTCTCTCCTCAAATTATTTTCTTTTTATTTTTCCTTTTCTTCATTTTCCCTTGATGCATATTATTTTAATATTTTTATCATTTTCTTATATCTTCCTCTTCTCCACTTGTTGAAGTGGAATTTCTTCCATTTTCCTTTATTTATTTTGCACTTTGCCACATATCCTTGCTAGCTTGTAATAATTGATTTGTCATTTATTTCTTTTTGCCTCTTGCCAATGCCAATTTCCATAGTCAATAAATAATTAACCACTTTTGGATCCCAATGTAATGTTTTTCCCCTCATTCAGATTGGAATACGTGTCCCATGACCTTGTTTTTATTTTTTCTTTTAAAATGTTCATACATTATTTATTTACATGGAAATTTAACACAGGGTTGTTGTATCATTGTTCAATTTATTATTATTCTCTCTTGGAAACATTATATTTTCTAATCAAAATACATAACTCATCATGGGAATACAAGATTATTTCTCCTCATTATAGGTGTTTGGTTATCAATTTTTAAGGCTCAACTTGTCGTAGAGTTTGTTTCCATTGCAAAAAAATAAACACTCTTTATTCCTGGATATTTAAATTATTAAATATTTTCCCATTTTATTGCTTTTCATTTCTCTCCAATTAAGATTCGTATTTCATAACTTTCCATGTTGACGATTTAGAATTATATAGGGAATTAATATGACCATTACCCATCATTCTTAGTCATCATTCATTTTTCTAGATCCACTCATTGATTTTATTCAAAGAACTTGCCACTTGAGAGAGACAGTCCTTCACTATCATCACATAAATTGACGATAAGATTTATTGCATTTTCATAGTGCCTCCATCACTTCAATGTTAATCATTAGATATACACATCAAAGGTTATTTCAGACTTTAATTAACTACTCTAATTCAAGAAATTTCATATTGTTGCTATTCAAATTCAACATCTTACTTAACTATCATTCTTCTTCTTCTTTTTATTTTGTATTCCAGAGGAACCTAGCAACCTGTCTGACATGTAGTTCCTAGGAAACCTCTAGGGGTCTACAACTTGCCCTCCTATCCATGAAATAGGTCACATTCGTGGGGATTTGAACCTTGGATCTCTTAGTTTTCACATATTTCAAATTACTTTGATCATCAATTGAGTTTCCCCTTTGGCACTTAACGATAATTATTCTTTGATTGGTTAGAGGAATATCATTTTTATTCTAAGGTGTTTCCTTATTCCACTTGCAAAATTTTTCACATTTTTATTTCATCCTTTTTTCACATCCTACAAAAAATCATGCATTTGTTATCTATTTAATATAATGTCACCATACTTCTTATAATTCCTTAAAAGGACCTTCTTTAGTTTTACAATTTTAAATCTTTATTGGTTGATGGAATTTTTTTCTTTCTGATATGCATCATCCTTATTTAGATCTTATAGTGATCCTTATCATTTTCTGATATGGGGATACTTTTGTGATTCCATAGCCATTTTCCATATGGTGGGTTATTCATTCCCGAAATACCTCAAGAGTGTTAAGTTATTTAATCATCATTAGTCCCTAATACCAAAATTTTCCATCATATTCTAGGATAAGCTATTCCTTATCGCTGATTTTTTATACATGTTTGTGAAAATTCCACTCACTTACCCTAAGTCTCTATTTAATTACCATCCTTATGGTTATAAGGGTTGCAATAGGTTATCATCATTGCACCAAGAGTATTGAGGTGCTATATAGTCCAATATATAATATGAGGAGATGTTGTCCCATAATGTTACATTAAAAATATTAAAAATATAAAAATAAATAACCACATATGTACATAACTATGTGATAACATAAAAATAAAATAAATGTGTTTTGTAAAATCAAAAATATTAAACCAACCTAGATTTATATCAAGCACTAAGAGGGATTAGATTTCTTAGTATGTAAATTTCTGAATACATTATATGAAATTGAATGCTAGAATAATTTACACATTAAGAAATATAATCCCTCTTGGTGCTTGATAGGTCCAGATTTAAGATGGATTTAGGTTGGTTATAAATTAGCAAGTTCATCCTCCTCCCTTCCTCAATAAGGTAACTTTATCAAATTAATATGTTGCAGACTTTAGAGTTCAAGGTTAGAAAAAATTCCATCCCTTTCTTGAAACATTTTTCCATATATTTATTTTTCCATAATAGAGTTAATATTTTCTAAGGGTAGTTTCATACTACATTATTAGGTATTATTTATGGTTTTGATTACATTTGATGTGTATTGTCAATGAATTGTATTATTCTTCTCTCACTTTGATTATTCATTATGGGAATCTTGAGGTGTAAAATGGGTGTCTTAAGGAAAATAATAAAATAATAGTTAAAATAATAAAATAAAATGTATGAATTTTTTAAGAAAAATAAAGAAAACTGTTTTTTTGTTGTATTTTTGCTTATCACTTTATAGGTTTCCTCAAATGTCAATTGTAAACACTCGTCAGATGAAAAATAAATTCCACATCAAATGAGTACCCATTATGCATACTTGTAAGTAGATTCATATCGAAAAAAAAATTGAAAATACATGAAAATATCATGTTTGACATGTTTTTTCATGTATTTTCGAATTCCTTTTATGTGGATATATTAGGAAGTATACATAGTGGGTACTCACTAGATTAGGAATTTAATTTTGCATCCAATGGGTGTATACACTTGACATTTGAATAAACATATAAGAAGATAAATAGAATATATATATATATATATATATATATATATATTTATATATATTATATATATAATATATATATATATATATATTATATATATCTAATATATATATATTATTATATATAATATATATCTTCTTTTCCCTCCAAAATATTTTCCCATGAGGATGACATCATCATCTTGAATCCTGTTGGTTCTTCAAAATTCATTTTGTAAGTACCTTTTTTGTTTTGAGACCTATTTTTTTTTATCTCAAAATTCCCCGAATATGATAATTTCTACACATCTTGCTTGAACAGATAATGTCTTTTATACTTCCTCCTGTTATCTTAATAATTCTACATATTATATGACCATATAGTACGTCATATCCAATGGCTTCTTTTCAATGTCCATGTCAGGCTTCTAGGCGCTTAAAAGTCATCTTGATTTTCTCATACACTCATTAGTGCATGTGTACAAAATAATTTCATCATCTTCTTACTTTATTTACGAAAATCAACATAATATAGAAGCATATCAAAGGGTCTCATCTTTCTCTTTTAGGCAAATTATAAGTTTTATTTTTTTAAACAATTTATAAGTTATATTCTGACAACACCACTAATTTTAATACATTTCACTTAAAAAAATATTTCTATTCGCAGTAATAATAATACATATATCTAATTCGAAAATTGGAAAAAGATGAAGAGACGAAGGAAGTGACCCGATGAGGGTTAGGGTTTGTAGTCGGTGACCTGAAGCCTAAAGCCTCTGTCGTCGTGAGCTGGAGCCTGTACAGATTTTTGGCCGCGAATGTTGTATGTCTAACGCCGTTCCAACATTGTCGTTTCTCGGTAGCAGGCAGGGTTATTATTTTTTGGTTTCCTCACCTCCCTCTATCATTTCACACCATATGCTCCCAGTCTCAACAGTGACGGACACAAATTTTTTACCACAGCGATTGGTGTAGGACTTTTGTGACAGTTATGGAGGACCTAGTAGATTATTTGGAGGACCCATTAGAGGGCACCCCCATCTGGACAACTCCACATGCAAAGTCGTTGGTCCTGTATCAGTACAGTAATGAGCTATCTGATGAGATGGAGATGTTGCCCTCATTCTCAGGACCCTCGTGCTCGATAGCCTCTCTCCCAGTGGTCACCCCCTCTTGGCTAGATTTCTCAACCCCTCCTTCGCCGCCATCGATCCAAAACTTTGTGGCTCGCTTAGAAGGCCCCGATATTTCCAGCTCCTCCTCTGGGTTTGATTCATTCCCACCTTCAGCAAGCTCTCACAACCCCTCTATGGCTCCCTCATTGAACCCTTGTTTCCCTCAACTAGGATCCCCTCGACTTTGATTTCCTCGCCCCCCCCATCAGACAGCTTCATTGTGATTCCACCAATTTTCGGATCTTTTCCTATGGGGCCTTCCTCTAAGCCTTTCAACCCTAACCCTCCCATAAACCCTCCTTTGTGAGGTCCTCCGCAGGCTCATTTTGATGCAGGGATCAAGCCAAGCAAGAAGCAAAGGTGTGTAAGACCCAAAGCACAAGAAGTGTTTCTTAACTTGGGAGAGGACATCCAGTTGGGAGATTCTATCGAAACAACAGAGAGGGTTCTGGTTGGAATAGTGCAAGGAAGAAATTATACAGCGGCCAGGTTGAAACAATGGATGGCTGAAGTTTAGGGACATCATCTGTCTGACCTCCCCTTTGTACAAACCTTTGTCAAGTGATGGTCCACGTTAATATTTGCAAGGGTAGAGCACACAAACTGGGTCCTTTCTTTAGTATGGCATATTGAACAGGCTCATGTCCTGTTGTGTAGATGGAATCCCCTCTTTGATCTAGAGAGAGAGAACTTTGGAGCAGGCCCTCTCTAGGTGCGCCTACCAGGACTTCCCCTTTAGTTCTGGTCTGAAGATGTATTTAGGTGCATTGGGATTACCCTAGGCACATACCTAGATCATGACAAAGCCTATCTGTCAACTGGTATGATAGTTTATGCAAGGATCTTGGTACACTTAGACACCAGGGAGGGATTACAGGAGCACATTACTCTCCAATGGAGAAATTTAACAAGGTTGCAGACTTTGGATTATGAAGGGGTGCCCTTCTAATGTAGAAGATGCCATAAGGTTGGTCACCTCTTCTGGGACTACCCTCTCAACAATAGGGCAAAGGCTGGAGAGACTAGCAAGGCACCGCCATCAAGGAATCATCAGTCACAAGAGGAGCGTCCACCCTCTAGAGAAGCAGAGACCCATGCTAACCATGAAGCAGCCAAGGAGATAACTATAAATGAGGCCTTGAAGAAGTGTGCCAAAAAACCTCATCACCCTCCCTCTCCTCCACTCGCCAAGGCTAGGGTGGCTGCCGAGGCTGCGATTTCTTTGGGTAAGAGCTCTTCCATCCCCTGTTCTTCCCATTATTGTGCTATGTCTAAAAGTATTTATATCTCTACAATTGCTAATTTTAAGGTCAATGAAGGTCTTTCTCAGTCTCCCATATTTGTGTCTTATCCCCTCCTTTCCCCCTCCCCTTCTGACTCTATTATCCCTCCTACCCTCCCTGAGCTCCCCGCCACACTTTCCCATGCTCCTGAGACATGGCCCCCTCCCCCCTGCTACCCAAAGTGATCCAAGGTGAAGTATCTTATCCCAAACCTCTTAGGTATAGGTCTTGATTTGACCCCCTCTCCTCCAAATCTTCCTCATGGTCATCCCTCTTCTCTGGCCAAAGAAAAAATGCAATTTGGGGAGGATATAGCTTCAAGGAGACAAAACACCATCCAAAGGGCTCTTAGAGCATTGAACACCCTGGTAAAATCCCCCCCATGAAGGTCCTCTCTTTCAACTGCAGAGGGCTAGCTAGGCCCGATAAAAAAAATAGCTTTTTGAAGACTGATCATGGCTGACCCAGTTGATGTAATTTTCTTGCAAGAAACCTTGGGTAGTGCTGAAGCTATCTCCTACTTTCTTGAATCGATGCTCCCAAGCTAGTCCTTTTAGGCCCTAGATGCATCTAGAAGATCAGGAGGAATTGCTCTAGGATTTAATACCTGGTCCATCAACCTTATTAATTGTTGGGGTAGCCCTGGGCATATTGGGGCAAATCTATTCCTAGCCGACCTAGGCACTGAGATCAAGCTTATCAATGTGTATGGGCCTTGCCATCATAGGCCTGAATTCTGGGAAAATCATCTAAGCTCTGATATTTTTCAGAAGGACCACTTAATTCTAGGAGGGGACCTCAACTTCTTCTTAGGCCACTCAGAATCCTGGGGTCATCATGCCCAGTCTGATCCCCAATCAGAATTCTTTGGGAACATCTTGGAAGCTCATAGCCTGGCAAAAGTGATTCCTACTTAGAGGAATAAGGGAAGACAGCCTAGCCAGAAGACTTGATCATTTCCTTCTTAAGGAATGCCTTCTAAGCATAGGGCTCAATCTCAAACAGTGGGTGGGTTCTAGAGGACTATCAGATCATTTGCCTATCTACTTGAAATTAGAGGGAGGATTGATAAACCTAAGGGTCCTTTTAAATTCAACTCTTCCTGGCTAAAAGATGCATCCTATGCCTGCTTGGTTATGAACTTCTGGAAGGCCCATCCCATTGATGCTAGAGGGAGCATTGCAGAGGGTTTCGTGCATAACTTAAAAGAACTGAAGAAACTCTCTAAAATATGGGCACATAATAAGAGAGTTCAGGATGACAAAACCCTAAGGGAGATTGAAGATGAGATTGTTGATTTTGAGAATAATCAGGGAGGAGGTTTCACCTCACCTAAACATAAGTATAACCTCACATCCTTATATGATTATATAGGGAAAATATTAAAGGATAGAGAAGAGTCATGGAGATTGCGAAGCAGGGAAATCTGGCTACTTGAGGGTGATGATAACACGAAATTTTATCATAAATTTACAAATGGGTGGAAAGCAACCAATACTATTTGGTAGCTCCCAAACAAGAATGGGAACCCTATAAATTCCTTTCCCCAGCTTTCATCTTTGACAACATCTCACTTTAAGTAGATTTATAGAGCACCCAACAATGCCACCCTAGATGAAATCAATCGAGTAGCTCAACTCTTTCCTTGTTTTTTGGATCAAGAGGAGGCATCGAAGCTGGTAAAGGAAGTCTTTATGGGAGAGCTGGAGGCCACCCTCAAATGTTTCAAGAGAGACAAGAGTCCAGGACTGGATGGCTGGCCAATGGAATTCTACCTGGCTTTCTTTGAGACATTAGGTCCAGACCTTCTCAAGGTTGTCGACGATTCCAGGCATAGTGGCAAGACGCATGAAGCCTTCAGCTCCACTTTCATTGCCCTCATACCCAAATTTGACAACCCAACCTCGTTTGATGACTTTCGGCCCATCTCACTGTGTAACTATATCTACAAAATCATAGCCAAGATCATAGCCAACTGACTATGGCTGATTCTATCCTCCCATATCTTACCTGAGCAATTTGCCTTCCTTCAAGATAGACAGATTCATGAGGCGGTTGGAACAGCACGGGAGGTATTGCACACTCTTTAGACTAAGAAAATGAAAGGTATAATACTCAAGGTTGATCTCTCAAAATCTTTTGACAGAGTAAGCTAGCTTTATTTAAGAATGTTGTTAACACATATACAGTTCCCTTTTGACTTCATCAAATGGATTATGTGGTGTATCTCTAATATACCTTTCAATTTGTTGGTTAATGGAGTGGCTTCCCCTTTTTTTCACTCAGAAAGAGGCCTTAGACAGGGATGCCCCTTATACCCATTTCTCTTCCTCCTCATCATGGAAGGTCTCAACAGGCTCATCAAAGAAGAACATTTCAAAGGCAGACTCCATGGGATCAAAATCATAGAAGGATGCATACTGACTCATTTTTTATTTGTGGATGATGTCTTGATCTTCCTCAATGGAGGTATAGGGCATCTGACTTCCCTGAAGAACTCTTTCTCCCTATTTCAAACTGCTACATGCATGATTGTCAATAGAAACAAGTCCACAATTATAGCTCCCGAATGCTCTCCTCATGAGATTCATTGTGCACTCCAATGATTCAAATTCACCTTGCTAAGAATGGAAGAAGGGCTTAGCTACTTGGGATACAAGTTAAAACCCCTGCTACAGAATCACAGACTGGATATGGCTAATAGAAAAACTGGAAAAAAAGGCTTAACATCTGGTATCACAAGTAATTATCCATAGAAAGTAGATTAATAGCTATCAAATTAGTACTAGAGGCTACTCCAATGTACTAGATGGCTCTAGCTTGGATACTAAGGGGCATTCTCTCTAGGATACAAACCCTCTGCATTCAGTTTCTCTGGAAGGGCAAACACCTTGGTAGAAGTTTTTCCTGGGTTAAATGGGATGCTCTCTCTATTCCAATGAAACGGGGAGGCTGGAGTATCAAGAAGCTGGAGGAATTTTCCACGGCCTTAGCAGCAAAGCTTGGCTGGCAGTTCATCACCTCAAATAGTTTGTGGACACGGGTGGTTGTTGGTCCTTAGTTTTGGTCCATTTTTGCTTAAGGAAACTTACTTAGTCCTTATATTTTCCATCCATTTTCCATCAAATCCATCTTATTTTGATGTATTTTATGCGTATTCATGTATTTAATTTTAATTTTGCAATTTCTAGAAGTTTTTATGAAAATTGAGTTTCAAGTGCAATTTTGGATAGAATCAGAAATTCCCGTAATAGCTATGTGGATGACATATTTTCAGGACACTTGGGCTCAAGTTGGATGCATGAATGGAAAGATTGGGAACTAGGACTAAACTAGTTTCACTTGGTTCAGTCAAAACAAGCTTTATTAGGCCTGGTCAAGGTTGGTCAAACATGACTAGTCACCTAGAAAATCCCTAGGAAATAGGGTAGTTTTATGATTTCATGGGATTGTCCATATTTATAGTGATAGATTTGATGGATTCAAATTTGGTAGATGGATATGATTGTTAGAGAGAATTTAAATCAGTTTGTTTCATAAACTTCTATTTAAGTGAAAACTTTGAAGGCTTATGGAATGTAATTTTTCATATAACTTTATGCTGAGACATTTGAATATTGGAGATTAATTAGAAGAAATTGTTCTACTTTCATTTTTTTGCTCACTAGTGTGGATGAGTGCTTGAAGTTTAATCATTTGATAGCAGCCTCAAGTGTGCAAGGTAAGGGTGGAGGGCCCCCACTCCAAGCTAAGTACACTTCATTGTTAAACTAGATTAATTTTCATGAACTAGTTGCATTAGATTTGTTTACTTGTTTTGTTTCAAATTTGTTTATTTGAATTAATGTGTGATGATTGTTGAATGGATATTGGTTTAATTCTAATGTACACATGAAGGGACACATGGGAATTTAAGTTAAATTCCCCTTCTATTTGATCTTGAGCTAAAACTGAATTTCATTCTCATTTTCTTATTTGAAGCTATTTGTGCATTTCTGGTTTGAAGCAATGGTGATTATGATAGAGTAGAATTGTGAAGAAGGACAATCTGGTCCTCCTTAGTTAGAAGCCTCTTATTTTACATCTTATGCATCATAAACAATTGTTAATTAGTGTTTTTAGATTTCTCTTCATGAAAGTAGTATTGTAGGGAAGGACAACCTAGTTCTCCTAAGTTAGGAGCCTCATCCCTCACATATTACATAAGTGAATTAGAAATTGTTAAAATAGGTTTATATTTGTAATATGTATATCCTTAAATCTTCAAATTTTATCTTCTAAGCTTGGCTACATTTGATATCCATATACTATGGACTTGCCTCCGAGTTTTACAAACTCAGATTGATAATGAATACTTGTGTTAATTTATGTTAATAAATTAGCTCAATAGTGGCCACCTCCAAATACATTGCACCTCTTAATGTGATGTACTGGCTAAGACAACCCCCAAGACTCAACATAGGGATATTAGTAATCTGGAAGGTCGTGCTAAAATCTCTAAAGATCATTAGATCCAGCCTCACAGGAGAATCCAAGATGGCAACACTGTGAGGATCAGGGAGGATCTCTGGATTGGTTGAGGAAATGCCCACAAACTGCCCCTCGAGCTTAAAGTCTTCCTCAACAATGCAGGTATTACCCATATTAGCCATATTGTGGACTCTGAACATACCTCTTTGTTTCAACGAGCCTAGAAATCAGCTTGAAGCTTGCTTATTCCATAACAATGGGAATGGAATTGGGCTGACTACACAATGGCCTTAATAGAAGCTCATATCAAAATTATAGAAGGGGAGGACGAGATTATAGGGGCACTCACAAAGTCTGGGAAATACTCTCCTAAGGAGGGTTATCTGGTCCTAGTTGAAGCGCATAAACCACAAGATATAGAGTACTAGTGGAAATATTTTGATCCAAGTGGATGTTGGTGGCCACCCACCTATCCCATTTTGACCCCTACAACTATCTCTTTCAATTTTTCTGTTTCCTTAATTGTAGCACAATTTACTATTTTTAGCAGTCTTTTCGAGTCCTGAACTTCTGGAGCCGTTTTGAGGCCCTAAACGACGTTTTATGGGAAATATGGGAGTAACATGGGTCCATGGACCGATGTTTCTCTTCCCAAAGTTGTAGTGCTCAAATAGATCTTTCTAACGAGCTATTGTATGCATCAGACAAAGACCGAGTGCCAAAGTTACGACCCCGGGAAGTTGATGTACCAACTTACCTAAAACGGGGCTCACAATTTGTCATTTCATCTTCTAGGGTTAGGTTTTGGGATGTTAAGGGTTTTCCATTGTTTCTCAACAATAAATAGGCCTTTGAGCCTCATTGTAACAGAGTTCAAAGGCATGTGGTTGCCACATCTCTTCTCAGAGATAAGCTACCATTGCCCTAGCTGGTTTATGTCTATTTTTGTTTGTAAGTATATTTCAGTATTTTATAGTAATGAAATGAAGTATTATTTCTGCTCCATCTCTGTATTTATGGTTATCTCATCTGGTTATCTCTGTAATTTGTTGTGTTCCTGTTTAAATCCGGATCACATTTATGAAAGCTCAAAGCCCCCCCTTAGGACTCGACTTCTCATGTGGACAATTCTTAAAAACAAGACCCCTACGGGTGATAACCTCCTTAAGCATGCACAACATGGTCCATTGTGGTACTATTTGTGCAAGTGCAATAATGAAACTGTGGACCACCTTTTCCTGGAATGCCAGGTCACTAAGGACCTCTGGAGCTTAAGCTCATCGACCTTTTCCCCCCAAATCAGATGGCAGAGTCTATCTATTCAGGAGGCCTCAACAAATTGGTGTACTAGAGAAGCCCAAGCTAAAGCTAGAAATCTCCCTCTCCTTATATGTTGGGCTCTCTAGATATCTCACAACAATCTCATCTTCCAAAATATTTCGCCTCACTGGGCCTCCATTTCAGCTCGTATTGTGTATGATTACAACACCATTCCTTATGAGGAAGACATCCATCAGCCCCGAACCATTTTCCTTGAAACCATCAACCATTTTCTTCCTTAGGCTTTCTTTGATGGATCTGCACAAGAGTTTGGCTGTGGGGGTGGGGCCTTATTGTTTTTATCTGATTCCTATTTCTTCAAACTACAAATGGGCCTGGGAAGAGGCACAAACAACTATGTTGAACTATCCACAGCCAAATTCCTCATACATTTCGCACTGGAAAAACACTGTAGAGATCTCCAGTTATTTGGTGACTCAAAAATTGTCTGTGATTGGATAAATAAAAAATCAACTTGTTCTGATTTTTCTCTGAGACAGATCTTGGACGAGGCACATCGACTTATCACTCATTTTAACTCATTTGTATGTTATCACATTTACAGGGAACGAAATTCAGCTGCCGATCTCTTATCCAAAGAAGCTGCGGTTAGGCCTCTAGGCACCTGGATGATCCAGGAACAGAGGGATGGCTCTCATTACCAGTTTTATCACCGGTCGTTCATAGATACAACAGACTAAATGGCTCACAGGGAGCCTGGTTATATGTCTTTTTTTTTTTTGCTATCATCTGTAAATATTCATATATGCTTTTCAAATTATCAGATATACAACTAACATGTAATCTTTGCTAAGAGTAAATTTGATTTAATTTTTTGTTGAACTTTACTAGAAGAACTATGCCTCTCTGCGTGGATACAAGGCACTCCTTTTTGCTACTCTGGATCATTTTTGTATTGGAAAACGCCCTGCCTCTCCTACAACATATGCAATATGCATATACAACATGTAAGTTTCTCACATATAATGAAAATTACGATTTTTCCAAAAAAAAAATACATATATCTAATTCAAAAATAATAATAAATAAATAATAAAAAACAAATATCATTCATTCAAAATACCATAATTACCCCAAAACAACCATAAATTGGTATGTATTATTTATTACTAGTTAACATAAAAATAATACAAATGCATATAAGAGAAACCAGGTCATTGATTATTTTAGATGATCAAATTCTTTTATTAATAATATCCCCACTTGAAAAAAAACAACAAATTTATTTATAAATCAAATTAATCATTTAAATTTATATTATACATTTTTCAAACAAGTAAATATCAAAAAACATTAATGGTTTTCTTTTTCAAATTACATCATTAACTTACATCATATTTTAAAATCTCGATAATTACTAAAACCAATATATATAATTATAATTATAATTTCAAAGCTCTCTCGTATTTATATGTCTTCTTATTGATATTCTTCTTATTTAAATTATAATTATAATTATAGTATTTATAATATTAACCATGTAGGATATATAAATAATTTTTATAAATAATTTGTAAATTATAATATGAATAATATATAATATTAGACATAATTTTATGGAGTTGTTTTTAAATTTGATTTTTTGGAGTTTTAAGTTGATTTCTAACTAGAATTTAGTGGAAAATTTTATTGTGAAATTTTATTTATTTTATTTATTTATATTTTTTAAATTTTAAATTTATTTTTTAGTACCGAAGAAATTTGGTTTATGGAAGCTATACATAAAACTTCTTTCAATGTTTTTCAACATAATCACGTCACGCGACTGGAACTCGGGTGGGGATATCCGAGTTGGGAGGTTATCATTAAACCTTCCCAACTACTCGAGATATACAAATTTTGATTTATGTTGTTTAAACTAGTTTGTTGAAGGCATATTTGGATTCAACGCCCTGAAAAACCTCTGAGGCACTTCGATTGTGCAGAGTTCACCCATCAAACTTGTGATTTCAATGAATTCCTAATGAATTCTAGAAAAAATAGATCAAAAAGTAAACCAGAAAACAATTTTGATTTATGTTGTTTAAACTAGTTTGTTGAATGCATATTTGGATTCAACGGCCTGAAAAACCTCTGAGGCACTTCGATTGTGCAGAGTTCACCCATCAAACTTGTGATTTCAATGAATTCCTATTGAATTCTAGAAAAAATAGATCGAAAAGTAAACCAAAAAGCTTTTCAAAAAATCGCACTTAAAAACAACTCATACTTTAATATCTATTCATATATTTCTATATATAATTTAATCTAGAATAAATATAATATGTTGTAGAAATAAATATAATATGATGATGTAAACTTATAGTAAACTATGTGTTATCTAGTAAATTGTGTGTTGGCAGAAACTTACATCAACATCAAGTTATTGCCAATAAAAATATTATACTAAAATATAATACAATATACTAAAATATTATACAAGATGATAAAATCATTTATTTATTAAAAATATTTTCTTATTTAAATTACTTTTTC
>APFE030189141.1:116953-135266 GCA_000404065.3 Pinus taeda
GTATTTTTCTATTTAATGAGTGGTTATTAAATTGGAGTTTTTTTGTAAAATTAAGTTTTATTCATGCATTAAGATGAGATATTATAAGAAGTTTTGATTTGTCCTAGCTTGCTACTTCGAAAACCAAACCAATAGCAAACAAACAAAAAAATCAATATCCAAAGAATGAATTCTTGAAATTCCAACAAAAAAATTATAGAGACTATATTGTGAGATTTAAAATCCTAATCTATCATGTAGTATGTAGACAAAAACCCAACAAAAGAGCTAATGAAATGAGAAGAGTTATGCTATGTCATTCAAACTTGGTTGAGTTTGATGCATTCACAATGACTGGCCCCTTGCTGCTACTTGGTGAGCAACCCGAATATGGAGGAAGACCCAAAAGGTCTTCAATACGATGTAGGGGCATATCCAAATTATTTATAAAGAGTTGTAGCTCATCCAAACTAATGGTGATTTCCTCTTTGGCCTCACTACGATTCAACAAGACACAAGCCAACAAAATTATTAGATGTCAATAGATATTAATCATATACATGTATTGGTTATATCTACCTATGATTTATTTTAATATATTTTATCATTTCATTTTCATTAATCTAACCCCTTAATCTTTATTAATTTATATTATATTATATATATATATATATATATATATATTATATATATAATCTCTTATAACCTTATAAAAATAATTTGTATTAATTTACCCTCCTTCAATTTGTTGTATAACCCCTCGTCCCCCTCCCCACTCTAGTATTTATTTAATTTATTTTACCTTGTTTCTAGAAATTTTAATATTGTTTTTCTCATGCTACCATCTTTTATATATGTATATATAATTTGACCATTGACCTATTAATTTTCGTGTAACAGTTTTGTGTCCTTATCTACTATCTACTTAAAGGCTCTTTAATATTCATTTGATCATCATCAAGCTTTATAGTCCCTAATGATAGGACGAGTGTCCACCCGAAATGTTGGGCAAGCTAATCTTTTTACATTGTTTTTTTTCAAAAGTTTTGAACAATATTAGTAACTATAGAAGTTTGCATTCACTTATAAGTAGGAGAATGTTAGGTATGAGTTATATTCTTTTCATTCTTATTCCCATGCATTACATGTTGCATTGAGTGCAACAGGGGTCACTAAGAGGGAGAATCATCCTTGCTAAGGAGGCTCATGGAGGGGCAAAAACCCCTCCCTACAAGGGTTTAGGGGCAACACACCAAAAAAAATGATTTCACTTTTAATAGTTTTTTGGTGCTTGGTGGTTTAGTCCATAGATTTGTCATTTTACTTAAAGAATTATGATTGTTTTTAAACTAGAGTAATGGATTGGATATATATATATATATATATATATTTTTTTTTTATTTTTTTTTTCTAATTTTCATGATTTGGGTTTCTAGGGAAAAATCTGTATTAATGTATGTGTTTTCGATTACATATTTTCTTTTTTATTAAGAATATGTTTGTAGCAATTAATTATACAAGATTTAAACCTACATAGGGGTGAAAAACTCTTGATCAAATCATATTTGAGATACTACAACTATTTGAAAGATATACTTAATAGACTTGAAATCCTTCATAGTGGTTGTTTTTAAGGTGAAGTGGTATGGATTGTTGCTACAAGTTAATGAAAAAACTATTATTTATCTTGATAATGGATTTGCCATAATTAATACAAATAGGTATGAGCCAAGTATGAAGCCAATTACTATGAGTAGGCATTTTATTCACTACTACTAGATAGATAAATTGGTCATTTGCTGATAGATGCAATCCAAGAGGAAGTGGACTAGATAGAAGTGTTGGAGAAAAATGTCCAAGAAGTTAACTATTGAATCATTGTCTCACATCATATGATTCATATAGACAATGATGATGTAGTGCTAAAAATCCTAAATGTATTTATCACCAACCCATTCAATGGCCCTAAAAGGTGGGAAATTAGATATGATCTCGATTTGTGGAAAATAAATTTTGATCTTGAAGAGGGGCATATATTAGGTTAGATGAAGTCCAAATTCAATTTGAGTTAGATTTGTAATAAATTTATTTAAATTACACACTTTATTTTGAACTATTATGTTAATGGTATATCGTGATTTGTATATTGTACCTTAGCCCCAATTGAATGGATTTGTTATTTTTCATCCTTTAATGGTTGTAACTCGTGAAAATATTGAGTGGAGTTTATTCTATGAGTTATCTTTAATCCTAAATTATTCCATAATTGCATCCTAATTGTCCACAAATTATACATAAATACACTACTAATCAACGCTAATTTCCTCTCATTTATTACAATTTAAGATTTATTGATCCCTTGTTATAATGAAGTGCCCCTAATTGACCACTAAGTAGTGCTATCCCAAACCCCGAGTTAACACCTCTTGCTAAAGTGAGAGAAGATTTTGACCTTTATTACCCCTAAATAACCCATAATTGGCCCAAATTAATCCCTAATTACTTATAATTAACTAACAATTACCTCTAATTACCCTCAATTAACCTTAATTGACCTTTAATCACCCTAAAACCCTAGTTAAGCCTCACTTTGTTGTAATTGACTATTAATTACCCCTAGTTAACCCATTATTTACCCTAATTACCCATCATTTACCAATAGTCAATACATAATTCCCACCTTATTAACCCTATTTCACCCCTATTTTTCCATAATTGACCTTTATTTTCTCATAATTGACCACTATTACTAGTAATTGGCACTACTATCATTGCTTAGCAAATAATATTTTTCATTGCTCATAATTAATCACTAGGTTATAATATTTAGCTAATCAACCTACAAGAGGATCTATAATCTAACTAATAAATAGTACAATTAATAATCAGCCACCACTACCATTGCTTAGCCAATAATATTTTTCATTTCTCATAATTAATCACTAGGTAATAAGATATAGTTGATCAACTTTCCAAAGCATCTAAAATCTAACCAAGAAACAATACAATTATTAATTTAAGAGAAGAGAGGATAAGAGGAACAATTAATGGAGCAATCTAACTCTCAATAACTTGTAGAAAATAAATCATATAAGATGAAAAACAATAATGATATAACATAATACAGTTGAATGTGAGATATAAGAATTAGTCACACAAGTATGCAAGGCTTAATTACATGTAAAGCATAAGAGAACATCCCATAATTTCTAAGTGCACTTTCATGGTGGAGTTATCCATATTTTTACTAGTTGAGTGGAGTAAACTAGCTTCTAAAAATAGGATATACTCCCCGAGTGTACTTTCATTCCTATAAATCAGGAATTGTCCCTACAATAGAGGAAAAAAGTGCTCTATCTCCTACAAAATAGGAATGAAGCACTTTTATCCCTAGAAAAGTGGAATTTATCTACGATAAATTAATTAGAATTAAGGGATGAAATTCAATTATAACCTAAAAGAGAGAAAATTATGGATGTAAGGGAAATTATGCATATAGACAGACACCCCCCCTTAATCCAAACATAGGTGAATATGATGCATGAAAAAAATTGGTCCAAGTAATATGAAGACCTATTAAGTAATCAAGTACAAGAAAATATCCCTAAAATTTGAGGAAAGAGGGAAAACCTAGTGGGAAGAAAACCCTCCCAAAAAAAGGATAGTTCAAAGTAGACTAAGTAGCAAGTAATATGAAGCCCTATTAGGTACCCAAGTACAAAAATAAGTTATCCATAAAGTTTGGGGAACAAGGGAAAACCTTTTGGTAATAAAACCCTCCAAAAAAATAGAATAGCTCAAGGTAGACTAAGAAGCCTTCTCTGAAGTAAACGTCTCCTTCACTTCCAAGTGAGCTTGTACCTCTATGAACTTCTACTTAATGAAGGATTTGGTAAATATGTGTGTATTCTATTTTTCACATGGATGGTATTGTAGATCAATGATTTGATCATAAATCATAGCACAAAATTAATGCATCTAACTCAATGTGTTTAGTCTTTTTCTAGGGAACTAGATCTGTAGATATTTGGATGGTACTCTAATTGTCACAAAATATGGTTGTTAGATAACGATATTTAATACCAAAAATGAGAATATGTTGTAACCAAATGGATTGTTTGTTTCATTCACTACACCTCTATACTCTACTTTTGTGTTTGACAAAATAATGGCTTACTATTGATTACTTTCCCAACAAATAGGACTTAAGCCAAAATTGAAAGCATAACTAGAAGTGAAATTGCAATCTATGCCATTAATAACCCAATTAGAATATGTGTACCAAAATTGATTAAGAGTGCAATCTGTTGCATAATGCATACTAAAACTATGAAAAATCTTAACATATCAGAGAATGCTCTGTGCATATTTCTAATGTAATTCATGAGGCTCCTACATGTATCTAGAAACTGATCTAATTTCATATGAAATGTTGGATTTAGTGTGGGTGAGATAAAGAAAGATCCCAACCCATTTTTTGTGTCATTTACTATCCACAAATTGTGTGATACTACCACCCTAAAGCTTGATTCCCAAAATAAAATGTGTTACAACTAATTTGTAATCAAACATGCAAAATCAAGTGGGAAGACCATTGTGTTATGAAATCAGATCACAAAATAGAAGAAAATATATATCAATGACTTGAAAATTAGCCTTTTTGAAGGGGAAACCTCCTTTACATCACAATGAACAATTAGTGGATGATACAAATGACAAGACCTCCTTGGTATATATGGGAGTCTAAGGGGTAACAATATAATCAGAGCCTACATAATAATAATAATGTAAGAGCACAACAATAATAATAGTGGGCTTCTATGGGGAACAACAATAACAATATGGGGGCTACATGGGCACAACAATAACAATAAGGGGTTACACTAACAACAAAAATAAGGGGGCTACACTATTAGGGACCTAAAATGCACCTCTCCTTCAAACAAAGTGTTATCCTCAATGCTTGAATAGTTTTGGATGCTTCTATATAAAATTATCATCCTCCCAAGTGGAACCTTTAGCGGGTAAGTTCTTCCACTTAATGAGATACTATGAAATTAATCAATTTTGTAGTTGTGAGGTTCTTGTTTCCATGTCTTATTCAAGCTCCAATATGATTTTTTCTTCTTCATCAAGTTCTGGAAATATTGTTTGAACTAGGAGCTTGTCACTAATAACCTTCTCTGAGCATGAAACATAGAAAATTGAGTGTACTCGGGAAGATGCAGGTAGCTCCAATTTGTATGTCATAGTAAAAATTATACAAAACCATGAAACGACCATAGTAGTTGGGTGATAATTTATTATCCTCCTTAGATTTCTTGAGGGACATTTGTTCGTATCGTTGTAGTTGTAAAAATACTCAGTCGCCTACATCAAAAATTCTTTCATTGTGATGCTTGTTTTCCTATTGTTTCATTGGATTCTATGCTAGAGTGAGGTTATCCTTCAAGAGTTGGAGAACTTGTTGTTTATGGCTGATGTGATCTTCCATTTTTTGAACCTTAGAATTTTCTCTTAAAGATGATGTGATGGATAGTAGATGATATCCATAAAGTGCCATAAATGGGGTCATTTTTGTTGTAGTGTGGAAGGAATTGGTATACCACCATTAAGACAGAGCTAACCACTTGAATCATTGTGTTTGTTTATCATATACAAAGAAAAAAAGGTATCCTTCCAAAAATTTGTTCATTATATTAGTTTTCCCATCAAATTGAGGATGATAAGATGGGCTATGAGCTAATTGAGTACCAAGGCAAGAAAATAATTTTGTCCAAAAATTTCCAGCAAAATGGGATCTCTGTCACTTACAATAATCTTTGTGTTTCCATGTAGCTTTTTAATTATTTCCATAAATGCAATAGCAATTGTAATGGATTTAAAAGGATGAGATAATACACAAAAGTGTGCATACTTGGTAAGTATACCAACTACCACCATGATGACACTCTTTTGCTCGGAATCAGGTAAACCTATGATAAAATTCATTGAGACCTCCTCCAAAGACTGACTTGGAATGGTGAAAGGTTGTAACAAACCGAGGGTCTTAATTGTTTCAACTTTATTTTGTTGGAAAACCTAACATTTTGTCATAAACTCATGAATATTAAAGTTAAGGCCATCTAAAAAAAATTCCTTCTTGACCTTGTGGTAAGTTTTTTAAAATCTTGAGTGCCCTCCCAATCCAGATCTTTTAACTTCAAGGATACATTTAGAATTGCATATAAAAGAGAATATTAACCAAGTAACTATTGACAGTGCTCGACCCGTCAACATTCATGGGATCGCCCTGATATGAAGTCCCAACTAGACCTCAGATCGTTTGGTATGGGAGTCCCATCCGGTATGATGGACCGATTGCCATTATCTTAAGGATTCGCCTCAGCTCTTTCTTGTTAGCATAGGAGATTGGTCTCCTTTATCTTCGAGAAGTGAGGTTTGTGTGCCTGGTGATTCTAGTGTTACTTGTGTCAATGGTTCTTTCATTAAAGAGGGAGAGGGTGAGAGTTAGTCCCAAGTCAGTTGGGAGGAACTCCTAGTAACACACAACACAATAGGATGTGCACAGCTTTCGGAGGAACAATCCACATGGATGCGGCAATCACAACACACAAGGGAAGATAACACATACAACACTCAGCGGATGAGTCTGGGTGAGTGCAATGGTTGTTATAGCAAGTTTTATGTGAAAGGTTTGTCTAATGTCTGGCGAGGTAGCCACCACTGGCAGGGTAACGTTAATAGAATATACAACACATTGTCATTAATAGATTATGTATTACAACAAGTGTATGAGTTCAAGTGTTAAACACAGGTTAAAGCAACATACATTACAAGTGTTCAAGATTAGTCTTACAACAGTTACAATACATGTGTGAAAATGTGTTGGCCTATTAGCAGGCTTATGAATTAAGTGAAAGTTCCAAGACACATCATTACACCATACATCACTAATGCCGTGGGCAAGGCATTGGAGCCACTAGTTACTCCTCAAAGAAAAGATTACAGACTCTCAAGGCTATGTGGGAGGAGCTGAGGTGAAAATTCCCTTCCATGTACAAATGAGGGGGCATTTATAGCCAAGGGTGAAACTAACCCTTGTGGCTATTCGACTACCCTCATGACTATTTGACTTTCACGTTACATTACATTGATTAACGGTATGGCCCATAGTAGAGATGTGGATGACACGACTCATGACATGACTCGACATGATAGTGCTGGTACATTCATGCCACTGTTTGTGTGCATGTCGAGTTGCGGTGCTGTTGGGTGATGGATGTCCTCATGGTGTGTCACAACTTCACCTCTGCATGGAAAAGTGCATAGAGTCTTTGATGGTCATTGGTTCGCTTGATGTTGCTTTTTCACATTGCTTCTTACTTGTATGTTCATAAGCTCGATAGGTTCGTCTGTTCATGAAAGGTGCATGTTCGTCCGTCCATCCATCCATGAGAAAATATTTCATTTTTTCTCGTCAATCCATCCACGAACACTTCTTTGCATGCATCATTTGTTCATCCATTGGTGAACATATCCTTTGGCATGTGCTCCCTTCGTTCATCCCATTCATCATCGTACCTTTTTTGTGTGTGTACCTATACTTGCAGTCACTAATGACAAGATGGCATCAAATCTAAAAACCTTCTAGTCTACCATGATACATGAACATTTCAAATGCAGGTGATCGCGAGAGGTAACAAGGTTGTGAGGCGGGATGGAGGCTCCAGGCACTACTGATGAAAACTATGCAAGATTCATTGGGTGATGGAGATGAGCAATCTGGATCGACAGTGACTGTACATGGGGTCTGGCTCAGCTGGAGGACAAAACCACATAGTTTTTGGGAGGAATAGTCCCGGTTGTAGGAAGGCTGGGTAGGCAAAATCTGTGCAGTTTCTCGAACGAGCGGTAAGTGGGAGCTTGGTAGCCAAAACTATGCAATTCCTAGAGGGAACTGGTAGTTGGCTATTGGGACACTGGCAGCAATGACTGTGAAATTCCTGAGGGGAACTGGTAGTTAGTTGCTGGAGATTGGCAACAAAAACTACACAATTCCTAGAGGGAACTGGGAGTCAGTTGTCGGGAGTTTCTAGCAGGAAAAACTGTGCTAATGCTGGGAGGCTAGACTGCTGATCACCTTTGTGCAATTTATGAGTTTAGTAGACTGCTGGGTACCAGAGGGATTTCTCATAAAAACTACACAATTTTCTTGGTGAGCATTTGGTCGACTATTGGGAGGATTAGCTAGAAAAAATGCACAATTTTCTGAGCGAGACAGGGATAGGCACTAGGTGTCTGTCTAGCCTGTATGGGAAATTTTCTCAACCAGCGGGGCGAGCAAGGTCTACAGCCTCTATGAAAGTTTTTGAGGCGAGTCAATCCTGAGGTGGTTGTCGGGTCAAACTCTTCGGTTGACCAGCATGAATGCTGATTGATTTGCTTGTGGGCAGCGCAACTTGAAATGACTTTCTTGGTGCTTTTGCGGTGTTATGGGTGACATTTGATTGAGTCGATGGTGAGGTGATGGTCTAGCTATTAGAGGGGAGTTTGTTTGTTAGAACTTCAGCAAAATAACTAAGTGTGTGAACGAGTGAAAGATGCATATGTGATCTTGCAAACACACACTTACATGACTCGACGATGAGACGACTCAAACCATTGAGACACACATGTTCAACATGATTGACTAATGGTGTGAGTGACAAGTGTGACACTTATTATTGATCATTTTTCAACTGTGATGACGCTTGTGTAATATTGAATGTGACTCTGTGTGTGAGTGCGACAGATGTTTTCATAGCGAGCACAACATGTACACACGAAGCGAAGACCTTGAGCATGACCAGAACATGGTCACAAGCATGAATTTGACATCAACATGCAAAACTTGGATTAAATGAACAAGAAAGGAAGATTCAAAGACTCACACGAGCTCATGGAGTGAACCCAAGTTTGTGTAGTCATCAAGTGAAACTCTCAAGGGAGGCTCAGAAATGGGTGTAGGCCAAAATTTTGGAGGGTGGTTATAGACGCTACAACACTTGGTGACACACTGGTAGAAATCTAGCTTCTCTATTTTGGTTCATTGATAGCAGAGGGCCTTGGTCTATTGGGGAGTATTGAATCCTTGTGCGGGTTACTCTGGCTTCCCCACTACCCCATGGACATACATGGTTCACCTTTTGCCAAATCAGTCAAACACAATCAAAATTTCAGCTTGATCATAGTGTTTCGAATTCAGGAAGGGTATTTTAGCTCACAATTTGAAGATTTTCAGAGTATAAGTTTTCATCTCTGGTGTTTCTCTGCTACCAGTAGGCTTGGACAGTACCTCGACGGAGTCATGCAAGAACACATGAATTTCTCCACTGCTAGTGAGCCTAGTCAGTACCCTGGTGGAGTTGCATGCTTCCCTCTCTACGCCGGCAACCTTTCTCTTCTTTCGCCTTTGTATTTTTTCAAGGGGAATGTGCATAAGCACTTACTTATTTTTGGGGCAAAAGAAGGATCCCGACTTATTGAGAGTAGAAGAGGTTGTTCCTTCAAAGAAACATGTAATACCTCTAACATAGGTTTTCTTGTTTATATTTTCCCCTTCTCCATTTCAATTAGCTGGATGAGATTGAACACACAAAGCAGAAGGTTGAGTACAAGCATGGGGCTTCCTAGTGTGGACATAGGTTCATGGTTGTACCAAAACTTCCCTCACAGACGGTTCGTATTTTCCATCAAGACGTCATTGGCTAAAGGTTATAACCAAGCATAGAGAAGACAAACACAAGACTGGCCAAGTGCTGCAGCATCACAAGTCTCTTCAAATTTCAGCCACATACTCTATTCAAAAGCCAGAATGTAGTAGTTAGCAACACTTATTTCCAGAAACAAAAATAGTAAGGTATTAAGCAACTCAACAAACAAAAAAGAAAAATAGTAAGTGAAACAATGAAATGAAAATAAAGGCAATAAGGCAAACAAAATGAAACAACAAGCAACAAGTAGACTATGTACATGGCATTGGGTGTGGCCCGACCTACTGGAAGTAGTGCTTGAGGTCTTGGCCATTAACAGGAAGGTTTTCAGTCCTCCTGTCAAGTGATTGCAGATGACGTATGTGTGTGCCAAACTTCTCACAAACCAATATAAGGCTACCAGGTTCCGCTACTAGAACCTGGTGGTATTCCAAAAGACCTTTCAGTGAAGACGACATTACTGCTTCAGATACTGCGTGCAACATAAGCTTTGATGATGGCACGAGGTAGTTTTTTTTATTCTAGGAGCGGTTCAAGTTTATGAAATCAATGCATAAGTGAATTTCCTCGGGTTTCTTATGTGTAGAACTTAAATTAGAAACCCATGCATGATGACGAACTTCGTAAATAATCCAAAAATCCAAAATCTTAGTCAATTTCTTATGTATAAGGACTTCAAACGACATTTTTGTTTTATCTGGCTTTTGCTGCAATGGCTTGGCTCCTCCTTTACTTGGAATCCCGTGTTGGATTATTTGTGTGTCATATGTACTTAAGTTGTCATCTGCCCACGCAAACACATCCTGTTGTTGTTTGATCAAGCGGTCAAAAGCTTGTTGTTGTTGTTGTAGTGTGCAGTTTGTACTGAGACTAACTATCTTCGAATCATGGTTGGTTCCCAGGTTACTTTGTTTGTTCGAAGTGGTGGACCTATGGGTTCTGTTTTTCTTGTCCCTTAATAGAAGTTCTATAAATCATAGAGCTTGTTGAGAGAAACTACACCCTTGGGGATGGGGTTGCCTTTCTTTCCATCAGTTGTAGTTTTCAAGGGCGGCTTGTGCTCATCTTCATCATTTGTCATGTCCTTGAAAGAGTCAACACTATTCACGGGGTGCAGTACCACTTTGAGTGCGACCACATTGACGTTGATGGCCCTTTGTAAGCCCAACATGAGTGCTTCGTACTTAGCAAACTTGTTTGTGCACTCGAACTTCAAGCGGCTTGAAATCATGCATTTTTTGTTGTTTTGGGAAACTGAGATATACCTGGTTCTTGAGCCGTCATGTGTCTTTGATCCATCAAAAACCATGGCCCACAACTTGTCTGTACACGAACCGTTTGACATGCTAGTACTGCTGCTACTACTATTGCTACTGCTACTGTTACTATTGGTATAATGAAATATACATGTTTCATTACCATCAATTAGGCAAGGAAGGAGTCCCAACTGTGTGTCTGGTGGGGTTGGAGTTGGCCGTGTAGGATAACACCCCAATGTTGTTTCTAGGAGGTAGTTTCCAAACATGATTTTGGCGACAGCCAACAATTCATTCTCATCATTAAGGGGGGTAACATTTTGCTTCATATACCTCTCGAACAATACTTGGATTTGGTTGCATTTTCCATTGTGTGGAAGCCACATGTGGGACCAATCTGTAGAAAAATATTTGTCCAGCTTATTGGACCAGTCTCTGCTGAGTAGTAGACCGTATGCTTCCGGTATGTCCACAACAACTATGTTGATGCATTGATGGACTCGAATTCCATGAGATAGTCAGATGATAATGTCACACAATTCACCAATGGCTAGTATTGATGTTCGATCAAGTTGGATGATTAGTGTGGATGTCTTTCTCCATTGTGCATTGATATTTTTCGCAATGGAGAGTGGCATAACGTTGCCAACCATGCCAGAATCAACCAAGTAGTTGTGAACATTGTAGTTAAAAGATTCAAATGATAACAAGAATGGAGGGAAACCTGAGCTTTCGTCTTCCATTCGAAGTGTTTTGAGCACAGTGGAAAGTGTTCCGAGAGGTGTACTTTCTCCCTTGTTGGTAGAGTTTACGTTGTCTATTGCTTTCTATCCCAATGCACACACCAGAATGTCTCACTGACTCTGGATCTTAGCTAACTCAAATAAATTGATGTTTGCTCAAGTTTTCTTCATGTCATCTACAATGTTGTAGTCTAGAGGTGGTAGGCTCACTGAGGTGTCCGGGGTAAGATTGATGTACATGTTATCCGGTAGAGTATTTTGCAGTTTGCTGCTCATGGAGATACTCTTGTTTGTTGGTGTCTTCCCAGACTTGTTCTATGTTTTCTGCTTTGGGTCAGCTAGTGGATTAGTCTTCCTCAACAACAGTCTCATATTTTCTTGTGCTTCCCCAAGTGTAAGGGGATCCCATTTACTCCTAAGTTTGTAATGATCATTTTGCTTTTGGGGTTGCTTCTCGGTGTTAAGTCTTCGACATTACTTGTGAGCAATGATATGCGTTCACCACATGCCCAAAACTTGATGCTACATCAAGTGCAACCCCTTTGTCATCATCAATGTCTTATGGCTACTCCTGCATATTTCTTTCTGTATCAAGTGTATGAGTGCATACAGAACTTGCAACTCACTTCCAGTTCGAATAAGAGTTCTTAGGGTGATGTTCTTCATGGAATGAACAAAACCTAGGATCTGCGCATTGTTCGACCTGGAACACAGATTTCTGCACAGTATTTGGAGAAAACCGGTTGTTGCCTGATGAGCTTCTTGCTTGTCTCTACGTGGATGGATGACTACTTGCAGATGTGTCTATTTTCCATTGTTTAATCTCAGACACTTCTATAGTCAAGTTCTTGACGAGGTGAGTGAGGGTTTTAATGTCAGTTGATTCCTTGTCTCTACCCTTGCTCGCCATCGCTTGGGACTTCCTGCTCACATATTTGGAGTCCTTTGCTGATTCGTCATCCTTGACGACTCCAATTACATGCAGGTTTTTCTCAACAACAATAGCCTCTTCACATTTTTCCAAAAGTGTTGGTTTCGCAGCTTGTTTGAAAAACTATGTAATGCTGGTCGACAGTGCGGATGTGTAGTGATCAACAGTGATGGAGTCATCAGATTTAGTGTCCACTACAAATTTATTCAATATGCATGTAAACCTCTAATTGAAATCTTTTACCTTCTCTTTTCCCTCCATCTTCAGGCTTCCCAATTCTTTGAGTAGCATGGTTGGGGTCTAGTCATCAACAAACGTTTCAAGGAACATGTGTTTGAATTCACCCCAATTATGTATGGAGTTCGGTGGAAGGTTGTGATACCATGCAACTGCACGACCATCCAAGGTACATGGAAACAATCTACATGCTACATTGTCATACCATACCTCAAGGTTCTGCAACTGTAGGTAGAAGTTATCCAAGTGATATATTTCCTTCACCGTGCTATTAGGGTTAAGCTTGATGTTCATTAACTCTGCTCATTTCGACATCTTATACAAGACACCTGGGAGAGCCAATGGTCCCTGAGTCATCCATTCCAGATTTGGGTCATCCATATCTTCTTCTTCTTCATCCTCCTCCTCTCTTTCTGAAGCAGACGGTACCAAATCTGAGTCTGTTGGTTTTTCTCTGCCTCTGTCTCCTCTGCTACCTTCTCCTCCACCTCCTATACTAGATTCCGATCCCAATATTGCAATAGTGTCTCATTCACCTTGCCAGAAGACTGAAGGTTCCTCTCTGTCTTTAATAGCCTCTGCTAGACTTTCAAGTGTGGAAAGGATTGCTTCTTCCACCGATGATATAACAACTCCTATAGGAGTGGCTTTTGGCTTCCTTGATGCATATGGAATATGTTGTATGCCTAGGATTAGCTCGACTACTTTCGCGAAATGGAAAGTGATATGACGGATGGAGAAATGGTGATGATACAGAATCTCGTGTTCAGTCCTGGGAGGTGAGGAGTAACCAACTACAGAGTCGCGCATAGGTGAGAGGGAGTGCAAGTTACTGCCTTGACCAGATGGTTGATGAATGGTGTGAGAGGATGTTCAATCATATACAACTAATTGCTCTCCTTCTAGCGTCATAACTGTTGACAGTGCTAGACCCACCAACGTTCAGGGGATCACCTCAGCATGAAGTTCCAACTAGAACTCACACCATTTGGTGTGGGAGCCCCATCTAGTATGATGGCCCGGTTGCCATTATCTTAAGGATTTTCCTCAATTCTTGCTTGTCAGCATAGGAGAGTGGTCTACTTTGTCTTCAAGAAGTGAGGTTCGCATGCCTGGTGATTGCTAGTGTTACGTGTGCCAATGGTTCTTTCACTGTAGAGGGAGAGGGTGGGAGTGAGTCCCAAGTCAGTTGGAGGAAGCCCCAACTCTGCTAGGAACACACAACACAATAGGACATGCACATATTCTAGAGGAATAGTCCATTTCACAATTCGTCAATGTATTCAGTCTTCATTCTAATTTGATGATATCTTGAATGAAGATCCAACTTGGTGAAGTAAATTTCTCCATGTAATTCATCCAACAATTCATCAATGATAGGAATGGGAAATTTATCTTTAATAGTGAGCTTGTTGAGCTCTGTATAATCTAGACACCTACACCATGATCCATCCTTCTTGTGCACCAATATTATTGGAGGAGAGAAAAAACTTTGGCTGGGTTGAATTACACTGACCTCTTGCATTTCTACAACCATACATTCAATTTCACTCTTTTGGGCATAGGGATATATGTAAAGCCTAATGTTTGGAGGAATTCTTCCTGGAATCAAGTGAATAGAATGATTATAATCATGAATAGGTGGGAGGCCTTTAGGAGTCACAAATACCTTGGAATCATTTTCCAAGACTTTTTGGAGATCTGGAGAAATCGATGATTTTGATGCTTGAACATCTAGTGAGCATAATTGTGTCATTACACTCCATTGTTATTTCTTCAAAATATTTGTCATGCCATTAGAGCTTATTATTTTCTCTGGTTTCCCTATGATACCCCTTAATTGAATTTCATTTCCTTCCCCAAAAAAAATTCAAGAAAATTTCTTGAAAATTAAAAGTTATCGACCTCAAAGATTATATCCATTGGACTCCTGGTACAACATCATCACCACCCATTGGAATGGAAAGAATTGGACTATTCAATACATATTCCCCATGATTAGCTTGATATTATGGTACTTTCTAGAAAAAATTATAGTTCCTCCATTTGCAACCATCACTTGACACTATGGTGTTAGATATAGAAAGAAATTCAATTCCTTGGCTATCTTACAATGAATAAAATTATGTGTACTACCTGAATCAAACAACACTATTACCTTTTTATTTTGGATATATCCTTCTATCTTGAGATTTTGACGAGTGGTAATTCTCACTAATGCATTACAATATATGGTCGGATTCATTTCTTATTTATTTGGGGTTGGTTCTTGGTGTATATCCTCTTATTTTGATGTTTCTTGTTCCTTTTCTTCCTCCTCTTCACAATCTATGTAAATTATTTTGTTCTCAGCACACTTATGACCTTAAATGTATTTTCTATCACAACTGTAACAAATCCTTTTTTCTCTTTTTTCCTCAAATTGTTTTGGTGTCAACCTTGTAGGTTGTTGAAGACTAAGAGCAGCAATAATTCCATCTTTATAGTTGTGAGTGGTAGACTTCCTTGTTGCCATAATTTTGCTTTCAACTTTCCTTGCCACCCTGAATGCCTTCTCTAATGAATTAGGTTCCCAAAGTAAAACCTTATGTTGGATGTTATCCTTTAAATTCCCCATGAATACATCAATCCTATGCTCCTCTAGAATATCAATTACCTTGATATTCAATTTTTGAAAGTCCTCAATGTGCTCTGCCATTGAACCCTTTTGTTTGAGATTTATCAATTGGCTAAAATAGGTGTTTCTCTTTGTATCCTCATAATGTGCATTGACACCTAATCATCAGGATTTGGTGAATAAATATAATTGATGTAAATAAATAATAAGAAATATGAACAGTCATTGGGAGATGAAGTGAACAGTCTCCCTCATGTATATAATAAAGACCAACCTGAAGGAATAATATGAATTGAATTTTGTGGAGTTACTACCTAGCCTGACATGGTATCAGAGCCAAGTTCCTAAAATTAGTTGTAACTCCTTGCATCAGTTTTTCTACCATATTTTCTCTCTAGGCTCTCTGTCATAATATTTTTTTGCGCCCTCTTCTCTGACCATTTTTTATTCATATTCACCTATAATACGTTGCGCTGCTATGCTATAACCTTCCTTGCATAATACCTTCTGAAATAACCCAACATCTGGTAATACCTTCTGGACGTTGCCAGAGGCGTTGGAGGATTTTTCAGTCGTAGGCGTTGGAGGCAGACAAAAGAATCCTTCAGAAATCGATGGAACGGTTTTCCTAATCTCTGTCTCGCTGTGAGTTTCAAAAAAAAAAAAACTTCGAAACCATCTCTGTATTAGAGGCATTTTGTTCTTAAATAAACAAGATTTCTCTGGTTATTTTTTTTGGCTTCCATTACTTGGCCTTCAAAGACCAATCGAAGTGTTTCTCATGTCCCTCAAGAATGCGCGCTTGAGCGTGCTGTTGAAAGTGCCACTGTGAGTGTGCTGTTGAAGTGTGAGGGAGTGTTGCGGGAGTGGAAACATGGTGGTGCTGCTCCGATACGACCGACCACCATACCTTGGTATTGGAACGCTGATGGTATTGGAACATTACTGCGTGAAGGACCACCATACCTTGGTATTGGAACGCTGATGGTATTGGAATGCTGTTGCGTGAAGGTCCACCATACCTCGACTTGGTATCAAAGCATTGTCTAGTTGAAGGTGTTGTATAGTTTTGTGTATTTACGCTGACATATATTTAGGCTGCTCCGAATATATTTAGGCTGATATATTTAGGCTGCCATATATATACAAAATTACTCACCATATATTTACGCTGCCCCACTCATATATATTAAATACTTTAACGTTGTCCAGTTGAATGTGTATTGACATTTGAATTTGTTGTCCTATCATATCAGAATTATATTTTTCCCATTAGGAGAGAAAAAAAATTGCAGCAGAAGTTTTTGTTACAATATGCATTCAATCATATCCATTGTGGGAATAGTTCTCACTGGTAAGGAGAACTATCCTGAGTGGTCCCGGATGATAAAACACGGCCTCATTTTCAATGAGTTATGGAAAGGAGTGTGCATTGGAGATGGAGACAATGTTGGAAATAATACTGGAGGGGGGGTGAATCAGTATTATCAAACCCTTATCAATTTACACAAATATTTTCAGATCTGACAATTGAAACTTGCATATACCTTCCAAACTTATAATTTAATTTATTCTTCAGATGTTTGTCATTAATCTGCATGTGAGAACCATAGAATAATGAGCAGGAACACAAAATAGACAGTCACACCAAGGAACACAAGATGTAAGGTGGAAACCCAATGTGGGTGAAAACCACTTCCTACAATATGTCTGTACTTTATTTCATTTAGAAACTTCTTCTTACAATGATTTTATACTGGTGCAGTCTTTTACCAGTACGCAAGCTGCAACCTGCAGAGAGCTACAACCCTATCTTGTTTTCCAGCTTCTTCTGGAAGGGAGCTACAACCCCCTTAGCTCTTGTACTAGCTGAAATACTAGTACGTAGGTGCTGACCTACAGAAGACTACTACCTTCTCTTTTCTTCCAGGGACCACGTTTCATCAATTTTCAAACTGGATCCAAAACATCATGTACATGTGCATCACCCAATCTCCTTTAAACAAATAACTTCTCAGAATGTAGTAACTAGAATATAACACCAGTAGCAGACACCAATTTAAACCCAGATCTCTGCAGATTCAGGTAAAAGACAGCTAAAATATATTTCAAGAAAGGTCCGAAACTTCACCAAAGGAAACTTGCGGATATCCGCCCTTCTGCCGGGACGAGTCTGTGCAACTCTGCACCTACACTGTCTACTGTTCAGTGCACCTCCATACCTGCTTCGCCGATTCAACTATGTCTCACCCACTGATCATCAGAAATTCAGATCTTGATCTTCTTAATATTTTCAACACTTGTGATTAGCCAAATGATCTCCTTTCCTTTTTATAGGCTAGGCCTCACTCAAAACCATGGACCAAAACCATTAAGAAACAATACCACGGACCCAATACTTGGGTTCAATTCTTTTAGATGCAATACCATGGACCAAAACCATAGGATCAAAAACTGTCGGACTAATACCATGAACTAACCATAAGATTTCCCATGTGCGTGCACTTTTCTCTGCATGAAAGTGCGTGAACTTTTCTCTGTATGAAAGTGCGTGAACTTTTCTCTGCATGAAAGGAAATTTTCTTTGCATGAAAGTGCGTGAACGTTTCTCTGCATGAAAGGAACTTTTCTTTGCATGAAAGTGCGTGAACTTTGATGCACTAATATTTATCATTTGAGATGAGTGGGTTGCCATCAAGTACAACATATGTATCATAATGCCAACAATCTCCCCCTTTGGACTTGATGGCAACAACAACCAATCACTCTCCCCCTTTGACATCAAGGGCAAAGGG
>APFE030189144.1:0-10477 GCA_000404065.3 Pinus taeda
CTCAGCAGCGCCCCCGGAACCAGGTATTCTTCTGAACCCCAGCAATTCCAGCTTGCTAACCTGCTTCGTCGTCATCTCTGCAACATTTAACGAGATTTTTCCACTTGCGTTTACACTGCTCTGCGCACCCTTGGCCTTCATTTTCCCCGCGATAATCCCCCACAGGGTCTTATTTCTTTTTGTCTGCGTGAAATCCTTTTCCAGCTCTGCCCTGATGGCGATGAATTCCCTCGTCTCCTGATGACCCCATTGAGGGATTCTGTCATCTTTCCTCTTCAATTGAGCTTGATTCATCTCTGCCTCCATTGAAGCTCACTGCAGTCAGATTGCATGGTTGTTTAGAACTCATAGAATGTTCGTGTGAGCCCTTAGTATTAGAAATCCCATTTTAGGGCAATGGTTAAATTTCAGCCCACATAATGTTGTGTTGCTGAGAATTTTTGAAGATGGCGAATAAATTTTTGTTGAAAGGAATTTCAGCACTACAAAACACACTATCCTACCAGGCACGAGAAAACCCATTCACCGAGTTCTCCTTCGGCCGTCTGTCACTTTCACCTGCTCAACAACTGAAGCCGAAGTTTGCAGCTGAGAATCCCTTTCCTCCAAGTTTTGCAATCGGCGAAGCTCAGTGTCCATGCTACTCGCTTTGGCTTCAGCAACCTGTACAAAAATCGAACCCTATATCATTATATTCCCCCGCGCAATAAAAGCACTTGAATGACCATTCCAGTCACCTCATGGTGTCAAGTTTTTGGCTGAGCTCCATGAGATAAGTACAAAATTATTCAATTGCCGATGAATTTCGCACTGTCTGTAGATGTCTTACGAAATGGCAGTCGGGTTTGGTTCAACCAGACAGTTGTGTAAGGATTATATGGCCTTTCCTAGCTTCTTTAACATTGCGCCCTTGTTGCAGTATTTTTGGAAGCAGCGACAAGTAACAGTACCAATTTTCACAGATGGTGCAGAGCACTGTAAGATTATTTGAATATCCATTTTTTGACATAATTGAGAAGCTGTTTTAAGAGTTTGAAAGGCTGCTTTCGGAATTTGAAAGTCCGAGATCGCTCTGGAATTCATGGGCCAAATCCAACCTAGCATATATTGGCTGATATTATTCAAAGTCATTGTTTACGCAATGTCAAAATATCAATGATTGAAGTAAGCAGCCTAGAAACCCTTGATTTGCCCATAACCTATCCTTGGTATTACAACTAGCGTTCTCAAACCCCTCTAATTTGATAATTCTCTTTGTTGTCTGTGACATCAAACTCAAAATCCCCTTTAGCTTCATTTGAAATCTCCCTAGGGCTAGAGCAATGGCTTGCTTAACAAATCTGGCCAGATCTTTACCGCTGGAGTTATTATCATGTATATTGTTCTCTTTTTCCATACCATCAACAAAACATCAACTTCTTCAATGTTGGGGAAGTTCTAGCCTTGGAAGGTGAGATGGATGGTCTTGTTACAATCCTTGTAGCAAACAACAATTAAATCTAGTGGGTGAGTCATATTCTTAGAGAAGACTCGTTGTTTGCATACTCAAACATAAAATTGAACCTTCGATCCTTAAAATTTTGATGTAAATTTCTTCTTTAAAAAACAATAAGCCATTTGGTCTCGTAATATGCAATGGCATCAAGTCCACTACCCTTGCAATCCTGTAGTAAAATCACATTGAAGATGATTTTTTTTTTGCAAAATTGGGGTTGATTAAGACAATCCTGAAAACATATCTATTTAAACTAGCTAGCTCTTGGGATAATTTATTCATCTAGGGGACTGTTAAGAAATTGGGAGCTCTCATTGTCATGTTACAGGAAAAGCGCTGAATGCAGAAATCAGGTGGTGAAACAGTCTGTCCCATAGGCTATCTTTAGCCTTATGGACATTAACATTCCTTCTTCTTCTTCTTCTTCTAGGAATGGAATCTACAGTCATGTATGACTTTGATCTGCTCACCGCAAGTTGAATCATGTTCAAACTTCAAAATTTCCTTAAAACGACTAATGCCTTCAGGGTTTCACACATGATTAAAGCATAGGAATCCCAAAATATTTGTTTGATCTCCTTCTTTGTCTTTAGCGTATATGAAGTTGTGAACCTGTATTTGGGAAGGATTAGGAAAATAATAATCAGTTGCATTCTAATATCTTTTGAGGGAGTGATCCTAGTTTTGACTATGGTCTCAAGGGTGAAGAAATAGTTCTATCTTTTTGTTATGGCACGATTTGTCCCTAAAACGTGTAAGGTCTTCACTCGATGAAAAATATGCAGAACTCAGAAGACAAATTACTGTCACCTCATTCTATCTTCCCACTCTTCAAGATGATCTACGACCACCACTAGGGCGGCTTCCCTATAAAATGATTCATCTTCTATGACTTATAGGTGCCCAACAACAAAAGGGATTGTCAATCCTCTGTTTATAATTGAATATATTATGAAGATATTCTATTATAATGAGGCTGAAGATTAATATTTATATTCTTAGGAACGTAGTGCTTCAAGGGTACTGTGGTTTGTGCATAAAGTATTGGTGGATTTCAAGAGGAGTTGTCGCAAGGTAGAGTCACCCACTTTCGACATTTCTATCACAAGACAAAAACACAAAATGGAGTGGCAGGGTTGTGAAAGCAGACACTGAAAGGGAAAAAATGTAAAACCGAGATAGAAACAACATAACAACAAGCTTCCTCTAACCAAGAGAGATATGCACTACTATAGACTACACTATAATTAAGTGTCCACCTCACATATCAAAGACGCATGAGTTGCATGACCTTGAATGTATAACCAAAATCATATAAAAACAAATCAAATGGATTTAATTATTTTTGAAACCTTATAACTACAAAGCATGCATATGGACAACCTTTTCTCCTCACAACACCTCTAAATATGTTCTTAGTAGGATATTTTGAGCACTTGGAGCATACATCTTGACCTTAAAGTTACACTTGACACAGACTACACCCAATGCAATAAGCAGAAAAATTATTCAGAATCATTATTTATGCAATGTCAAAATGTCAATCATTTAAGTAAGCAGCCTAGAAACCCTTGATTTGCCCATATCCAGTCCTTTCTCTTATAACTAGCTTTCTCAAACCCCTCTAATTTCACAATCCTCTTTGTTGTCTGCGACTTTGGACTCAAAATCCCCTATAGCTTCATTGGAACTCTTCCTGGGGCCAGACCAATGGCTTGCTCAAGAGATCTGCCCAGATGTTTACCGCTGGACTTATTATCATGCATAATGTTATTATCATTGTTCTCTTTTTCGACGACATCAGCAAAACATCAACTTATCTAATGTTGGGGAAGTTCTGGCATTGGAAGGTGAGATGGATGGCCTTGTTGCAATCCTTGTGGCAAACTCCAATTCAATCTAGTGGGTGAGTCATATTCTTAGAGAAGACTCGTTCATTTGCATACTCAAGCATAGAATTAAACCTTCAATCCTTAAAATTTTGAGATAAATTTCAGAGTTTGAAAGTCCGGGATCGCCCTGGAATTCATGGGGCAAATCCAACCTAGCATAGATTGGCTGATATTTTTCAACCCAAAAAAAGTATATCTAAGCTTCTATATTTTAGACTTTCATAAGCAGAAGTTACATGCTTGAGGTGCTCTTTGCGAACCCATTTCTGGGATGCTACGAGCCATTATATTTCCAGGGATAGTTTCTAAAACCAGATCTTTTATGAATTAACTTGTAATCTGCCAAATATAATGCAATATGTTCTTAGTTGGTGAAACCCAAAGTTTCATCACTCGGTGGTTATTAGACACCCACATTGGCCAACAACTGCAGTCATGATATGTTAAAATTAGGTACACATCTGGACAAATCCACCAATATCCATTTCACAAACTATGACAGATGAATTAATTCATTATGCAAGCTGCCTTGTCATTTTCATTATTGCCAGTAACAGAGAGTTAACAGCTAACATGGGTACTTATTGAAACAGGGAATCTCAGTGAACAGTAGTCCTCCATTACTCCAAAACATTAAAGGTAAACGATGGATGTGCTTCTGTTCCATTTTCATTTACCATTTTACTTGAAGAAAAGCAGGCAATACTTTGTTTAAAAATGTACAAATGTTCAAGTTCATGTAAAGAAACTAGCTTTGAACATTACAAACAAAGTCTTATAGCGAGAAACCCCTTCATTAAAAAAATTGTCTTCAATTTTCAATGAACAAAACAAATAAAGTGAGTTTCAATATCTCTGTTGTTAGTATATAGTATCAATATGAGAGTGGATAGAAACAAACACAAAATGAAGATGTACCGTTTGTTGGAATCTTTCCTTTAAGGAATGCATTTGTTCATGTTCTCAAAGGAATCTTTCCTTTAAGGAATGCCTTGTTGAGAGTGAATGAGGCAAGAAGCAACATCTTAAAGGAAATGCTTGCATCCCAAATTTTTTGCATCCTTTTGTGCTACTTATTTTTGTCATTATTGAGTGATTGATATTTTAGACCTCAAAAAAAGCATAAAAGAGGTTTTATATTTATATATATGTTGAATAACTTGCTAAGTTTTCTTCAATTCAGTTCGAAGAAAACTTGTCTCTCTGGCATAACACTAATGGTTGTGGGCATTTTAAAACATGTTTGATTTTCTCATTCACGGATGGATGACTCTTGATTTGCCAGTTAATATATTTTGCAGAATAGTTGCCAGTATTAAAAGTGTTGCAGTGTAAATGAACACAAGTTATCTGCTTTTTTTAATTATATATGATTGAAAAACATGTTGAGTATTAGGAAATAGATAATTGTCTACTTATTTAACATGAATTTATTGTTATTTGTTTTTCAGGTATTTGAAGTGTAAAAAATGGTGCAAAAGTGGCATTTATGCATTGAAGTGTCTTGCTTTCCAAATCTAGGTCGAGCAGTTATTAAATTTGTCCTTTACAATATGGCAACAAATCATTTAATTCATGGAAATAGAGAAGTCCCTGGAATGACGACAAACAATGAGGCATATTACATTGCCCTTGTTGAAGGATTAAAAGAGGCAAAACAACATGAGGTCAATGATATTGAAGTCTTCACCAACTCGGAGTTGATATGTAATCAGATGAAAGGCATCTATCGGGTTCGGAAGGACAATTTAAAACCTCTTCATAAGGAAGCAATAAATTGGAGTTGTCAATTTCAACATTTTACCATCAATCACTCTGTAGATACTGAAAAGATGTCCACTGATATAATGTCTAGAGCATTTTTAAGCACATATGTAGATGCAAAATATGACATAGGATCACCATCCACTGCAACAGAAATCATTGATCACCATCAATATAAATCCCCATTGTGTGAATGGGTTGTCGTTATCATTTTTCTGGGGTCTATCATAGCATGGTTCTTTCATTAAAGAAGAACCTATTAATGTTTTATTTTTCCCCAACACGCAATGATTACAATTTTTTGTATAGGAGACAAATTTATGGACAAATGTAATATATTCCATGTACATGGACAAACGTATTTTGAGAAAAGTAATTGGTTCATGATTTTGTGATTATCATCAATACATTATGATGTTGTCTAATCCTTCCAAACACCTTCTCAGATCTTTGTTTCTGGAGAGATATTGATATGCTATGTGATTTGTTCATTGGTTGTTGATCAATGATGAAAGGTTTCTTGTATTTAAAGAATCTATCAATAAACAGATAACATGTGTGATGAGCTATTCTGTTGAGAATCTCATTTTTTGAATGGTGTAATAAGAAAAGGATAGGTTTGTATCAAACAAGGTGATAGTTATCTGAAGAAGAAAGAGGTAGGTTTCATGATGGTATGGGAAGTACTGTTTGAAATTTTATTTTTTAATTTAAATGTGTTTGTTTCCTCCTAGGGTTTTGGAGAGAAGCAACTTGTATCGTTAGGTGATAAGCTCTCTGTTATTTCTTCTCAGTAAATGTTCAATTATACCATTTGTTTTTTAAAAGTCATAGTTAACTCTTACATTTAGGCATATTTTCCCAGGTCAAGTTTGGTTAAGAAAGAAATTGTTAAAATAGGATAATTAGCAATGCTTCGGTATTTTTCCTTTTCCGATGGTATTTGGTTAGAATTTGGCAACTTCTGTCAATAAATATTAGCTGATTCGTTAAAATAGGCTTGATGTAACATGTAGAACTATTAAAAAAAAGTGATAGTTATCTGAAGAAGAAAGAGGTACTGAAGTTTCTTAGCAGATTCCTTAAAATGGATTTGATGTAACATGTAAAACTCTTAAAAAAAGTGTGATAGTTATCTGAAGAAGAAAGAGGTACTGAGGTTTCATGATGGTATGGGAAGTACTGTTTGAAATTTTATTTTTTAATTTAAATGTGTTTGTTTCCTCCTAGGGTTTTGGAGAGAAGCAACTTGTATCGTTAGGTAATAAGCTCTCTATTATTTCTTCTCAGTAAATGTTCAGTTATACCATTTGTTTTTTAAAAGTCATAGTTAACTCTTACATTTAGGCATATTTTCCCAGGTCAAGTTTGGTTAAGAAAGAAATTGTTAAAATTATAAATTTGAGCTATGTAGTTTCCATAATCCAAAAGCCCCATTGAATCCACAAGGGTAAGATCACAATCTCATCCAAACTTGTATACCCAGATTCTGACAAAGAAAACAAAACCTAGAAGAGTTAGACAACCATATTTAACTATTGTAAGCAACATTTCAATCCAAGGAAAAATTATCATTTGTTCAAATTTATTTGGTGTTGTCAAGTTAATACAGTAATCAATGGTGTTGGTCGGTGGTAGAGTTCTTGGTTTTTTTTTTCTAAAAATGTTTGCATCGTGTTTGAGGGTGCTTTATGCATGGTGTGATGCCTACCATCGGTTGAAACCTAGAGGACACTTGGAGCACTTTGCTTAAAGATATTGTATTTGGCAAGCTTGGTGAAATATTAGGGATGGACTTGTTAGTGTTCATGCTAGCTTGTTGTGGAGTCTTTCGGCTGTTTGGACAGCTTGGTGGAATGCCTTGTAGACCTTTGTATTACTGGTTAGGGTTTGTTATTGATAGTTGCCACCCTACCTAGGGTTTGGAAAACATTGGAGAGTCCTAGCATGTGAAAAGCTCAGAGTATCATGTATCAACTTGTAATACATTACCAGTGTGTACTTGTAACTTCATTCTTATGTATATGTGAGGGTATTTGACCGTCCAATTTTTTTATACTTGCAGCATATAATGTCATCATTTTAAATGAGTAGTTTATAGGGTTGTCTGGTATCCAAATCTATCATGAACAGTTAGCTGATTTAACAAACATAAAAGATAATTGGGCAGTTTTATAGCTGAAATAAAATTGTTACAATTAAATAATATTAAAATATATTGAATCCTAGGATTCATGTTGGGAAAATATTTAGCTTGGAAGTACAATTGATCAATGTATTTTATTGGACTACATTGTATATTTGGTTGGACAGAAGTAAAATATACCACTGTAAGTTATATTTCAGATTCAACCTTAGGACTGAATGTTCAACAAATAGGTTCTCAAAATTTTCCAAAGACAAAGTGAGCTAATCTTGTAGCAGAATGAACCCTCTTGGACACAATAAGCTAATCTCATAACAAAAGTACCCTCTTGATTGCCATAAATCTGACAAGAATCTTGCAGTTTAAGATTTGGATGATTCAATACTTAATTTACATAGTGTAGTATTTAAACACTCTAATCTAATTCAAGGTTTTATTATAAACTCTTTTTAAGCACGTTGAGAAGTTCAGGAAAAAATACGTAATATGTCAACCTTTTTTCCCATGAAATGAAATCCAAAAGAAAAAGAAATTCAGTCCAAATTAAAGGATTCATCTCAATTATGAACATTGTTGAAAGTAATTTAAAGACAAACACGTGGACATGCACATTTTTCTTGCATTATTTATGGCACTTCTTGAAAAATAACAAATCATCATCCAAGAATTGTCACTCAACAATTGATCAACCCAGTAAGATTCACCTTACATACATCAAAATTTATTGTTCATGTATCATTAGTGATGTGCACTGTAAAATCAGATTTCACATCCCAAGGTTTTGGGACGGTTGGAGAGACTGGATTATAAAAGCATACATAGATGCAATTATAATTTCAGCTCTGTTGACAATTTCATCAGAGTATTGTTGTTTAAATGAATTAAATGAATGAATGGAGGGAAGAAAAAATTATGTAAGATTCAGCAGAAGAACATTGTGTGGCAAACGTTTTGGTGCAGAGTAGGGAGTTCAGGGACATGTGCTCCTCCAGATGCAGTTGACCCTTCAGCTCTTCCTGATCGGGAAGCTGTTTCAGAAAGCTCATCTGCCTTCAAGAATTTCTGCATCTGGGTTGCAGCTAAATGTGCATAATTTATTGGGGCAACTGCACATCATCAAACACATAATAATCAGACTAGATATAAATTTAACTACTGGCATTTCCATTGTAAAGGAGAAACAAATTACAGTCCTTTAAAGATTAACACCCTACCTGAAGATATTGCCGTTGTACTCCTTTGATACCCACAACCAAACAAATACACAGTTAGAGTCAAAACCTCAATAGAATTGGGTTGTAACATCAAAATAAAAACATCAAGCATTGTTTCTTACACATAAGATAATGCATGGACCAAAATCTGAAGATCATCCACAGTAAAACTATTCTCATCAAGTAATACATGGTAATGAGTAGGTAATTCATATATTGGAGGTGCTGATTATATCAACCCTATTCGACATTGGATAGAGCATGCATGTAGCAGCACACACCAACCTTGGTGTGATTTTGTGTTTACTTACATTTTCAAGAGATCACCTATAGTATCCTAGGGTAATTTTTCCCTTAGGGTTATCAAAAACATATAACCATAGTCACCCAGATGACTATATTTAATTCCAATCTTAGACAGTAGTGATATTAAGTGCACAATAAACAATAGAGTACAATTCTCCACCAGTTAGCTCACAATAAACAGTAGATTACAACCCTCCACCAGTTAGGTCACAATTCCACATTCAATTGCATTGATAACTCAGGCACATGATACCATTTCAATGATACGAAATGAGTAATATGTCCAACACTTCACTCTACAAATCCTGTCTTGTACAGTCCTAATAATTTAATAACAGAACTGTAGTAATTATTCTAACACAACCAGCTATATTTAGCTATACTGTTACTTAGCAACTCACAGTTTATCAGTTGTAAATCTTTCAGGATTCTTGGTACTATTTCCGAGACTTGTTATGTTGCCTAGGAGGGTTTGTGACAAACCCTTCCTACCAAAATTCTTCTTATCGTACAATAATATTCCCAACCCTTGTTGTGCTGGCATTACTGTCGTCTCAGGGGGAAAGCCACTGCCCAGGAAGGTTGTTTGGATGCTCTGTTATCCAAATCTGAACATGTATGTGTCACAGATGGTTTTTAAGGTCTTGCCTGATCCCAGAAGATCTGGATAAGGTTTTCGCTTCCTTGGGATAGGTTTAATGCTGCACCGCTGCCCTAAAAACAGCCTTAGTAGGAACCTGTAATAATGATAAGCTGCTCAACAAACTTTAGCCCTGCGGCCTCTAGACAACCTCAAACACCTCGTTGTTGTACGTTAGAATAGGTCTCGGCATCCTCCCGCTGCCTTGAGACTTCCTCAGCCTGGAATTGTGGTGACCAGCCCACCAAAATTTCATAGAGAGAGAGAGAGACTTGCTATGTATGGATCTTCCTGGACAGATTTGTTGTGTGTGCATCTTCCTAGATGGATTTAATAACCAGATAAACCATCAGACCTGTTATCGCTCAATTTAGCAGGGTTCCTAGGAGGGGCTCCTAAGGGACTACTACTAGATCAAGTGGTAAGTTAAAACACTTCATCAGGACCGATAGTTTCAACAAAGCTTTAGAGATTAGAACAATTGGATTGGCTGAAAGAAATGGCTTCCAAGTGACTGCAATTAAGATGAAATTAGATTAGTCTAAATCAGTTCTTGCCACTTGTCAGGAGCTTCATAATAAGTCTGGAGAGCAATCGATGTAGCCAAAGAAAAGCTTTCCCTAGAATAAGATCCAAGGGATTTGGGACTCAGGAGGTTAAAAGTCCAATTAAACAACAGTACTACCGTTCTAACCACATTAACGTGAAAAGCACTCACCAAGGATGTAAATTTGAGCAGCTTGTTACCTTGGGCATCTTCAGCTCTGTTTTGATCAATGCTTCATTTCTTCTCTAAAACACTAGTTTCTCAGCAACTCTATGCTACTAAACTCAACAGCCCAAGTACATGAAGCATGGGAATCATCTCAACCTCCCCCATTCAAATATTATCCATTTGTTATCTTCCAGAATCTACTCTAACCATTACAAACCAATGAATAATCTCCCATCCCAAATTCTCCAGTAAAATACCCTAGGCTAATCATTCAAGGGCATTCCACATTCATCACATCACCATAT
>APFE030189151.1:2305-18048 GCA_000404065.3 Pinus taeda
CTAATTCCAGCAGCATCTACCCTTTGGAATGTTCAGCTTTCAACTTCCCCTCCTCTGGCCCAATGCCTGTATTTATAGCGTTCTGGAGGAAGTTAATCAGGTCCAACATCAATGGGATACTCCCTCTTTTGGATGGGGTAGCTCCTCTCTTAATGGGATAATTTCATCTTTCATAGGGATGCATGAACCATCTGGAGGCGCTCAATACACGTCAAAAAATCTTCTAGAATGCCCTAGAAATGACCACAAGTAACTTTTTTAAGATGAAACTCATGCCTTTTGACCTTTACAGGAGTACGCACCCATCCCTTGACATACAGAGCGTACAAGTACGCAGGTATAATGAACTTGGGATGTGTACACGCAGGTAAGGTAGAGAGAAACTGCGTACCTAGAGATAAACATGTTTTTTAATGACTTTCTCTCTTTCTTGAAGTTTGACATGGAGAGCAGAGGTACAAGGCTTGCCAAGGAGGATAGCATGACTGTTGATGGAGCCATACTAACTGCAAATAGTCATGGTGACAAATTTTAGTGTAACAATTCTTTTCAATTTGCTCAAGCTCTTCATTCATGGCCTTGACCCAACATTCATATTTGCATGCTTCATGTACATTTTGTGGTTCGATGGAGGAAAGCAATGCTAGATAGCTTGAAGCTTCTGTAATAGTTCTTCTTGTTTACACACTTGCCTCTTTCTGTCCCAAATTTTGAGTCTCTGGATGATTTTTCTGAACATATCTGGATGGAGTCTTTTCTTCTGCCATTATCTGCTCTTTTAGTGCTTCATTGGTTTCTTCTTCTTCAGCATTAGTCTGATTTGATGTGGAAGGATAATCCTCGTCTTCTTCCCACTCTTCAGTTTTTACCTACTTTGGATTTTGCCTACTTCATCAACCACAACATCAATACTTTCAACAATTTTCCCAATTCTTTTATTATAACACTTGTATCCTTTACTTCAGGAAGAGTAACCAAGGAGAATGCCTTCATCTACTTTAGGTTCAAACTTGCCAAGTTTTTCATCAGTCCTTTTGATGTAACATTTGCTTCCAAAAACTTTGAAGTATTTACAGTAGGATTTTTACCATACCAAAGTTCATATGGAGTTTGAGCGTTGTTTACTAGAACATTTGTTTTGTCGAAAATAGTGATGGCAGCAAATGAAACTTCATCCCAGAAGGTTACAGGAGTTCCAGACTCATCTAGCATAGCACGAGCCATTTGTTGAATAGTTCTGTTCATCCTTTCTACCACTCCATTTTGTTTAGGATTCCCTGCGGTAGAGAATTTCCTTCTTATTCCATTTTCTTCACAAAAGTTGAAGAATTCATCCAAGGTAAATTCCCCTCCTTGATCAGACCTGAGGTGTTCTATTTTGCGATCTGATTCATTTTCAACCAAAGCTTTAAAGGCTTTGAACTTTTCAAATGCTTCGTCTTTATGCTTTAGAATTCCTATCCAACACATTCTAGAAAAGTCGTCAATGAACAATATAAAGTATTCTTCTCCGCAAGGTGACTTTTTCCTTGATGGACCACATAAATCAGTGTGGTCAAGTTCAAGAGACTTACTGTTGATCCTTCCTTCTCAGGGAAATGTGCTCTGGTTTTCTTACCAAATTGACATGATTTTCATATTGTATTTTCTAGAATTCTCATGTCAGGAAGATCATGAATAGTTTGCATGCTTTCCTTATCTGAGGGAAGCTTAGATGCCCCAATCTTCTATGCCATAGCCAGTGTTCGTCATTTTTGTTGAGGTAGCACTGTTGTTGTCCTCCCTTGAGTATGTATAAATTATTTAGAGTTCTTATGCCTTTGATCGCTGTTTCTCCTGTATCAAGCTCACGAACAACACATCCATTTGATCGAAATACTACCTCATTTCCTTGATCACACATTTGACTAACACTCAATAGATTATGCTTTAAACCATCAACATACATAACATTCACAACTTTAACCTTTTCTTTTAAGAGAACAGAGGCTTTACCTTTTATGACTGCAGGAGTGTCATTTCAAAATGAGGCCTTCCTTTCCTTTTCTAAGGCGTTATATGACTGAATTTTTTCTTTATCACCTGTCATGTGTTTCGAGCATCCACTGTCGATGTATCATTGATTTTCGTGTCCTTATGCATATAAGGCTATATCACATTTTTCGGTTTGTGGTTCTTTCTTTCTCCATGTTTTGGGACCCAATGAAGCTTGCTCCTTCTAATATGTTTGCCGAAATTTAATCTTGCATTCAGAGTCTTCATGACCGAAGTTGTTACAGATAGAGCATTCTATTTCACTTTCAAGAGAAGAAAAGTTATTGTAGGTCCTTTTCATGATCCTAGACACATTCCTTTTATTTCATGCTTCTCTAGTCATGATGATCTTATAAGCAACACATTGAGCAGCTTTGTGTCCAAATTTATGACATGAAAAGCATTGGCCATTAAAGAAATTCCTGTGATTATCGAACCTATTGACCTAGTGATTCATTCTTGAAGCAAATTGAGAATGATTTACCTATGGTTGGTTATAGCTTCTATTCATCCTTGAAGTAGATTGAACTCGATTTACCTGGTGATCTTATTTATACCTTTGCTAATGATTGTCAAATTGTTCACTTCTCCTTGCTGCATCAAGATAGCTTTTGGAGGTTGACGGCTTCTGTGTTTGAGATGCTTCTTCAGTATATCCAAGACCTGTCTTTATTAGAGGATAACGCTATACTTTGATAATTTCATCTAATGTTTCTGATCCTTTAGCAAATCTGAGATTGAGGGCTTTGTTTTCTCAATATCTTTTCTTAGTCCCACAATTTCATAATCTAATCTTTCATTGTGTTTTTCCCTTTTAGCAAGTTGAAATTTCAGAGTATCTATGATCATATTCTTTTCTTCTAAACAAATTTTAAGTTTAGAATTTTCTTCATAAAGACCATCTTCATCTAAAGCATCCAAGAAATCATCATCTTCAAAAGCCATCAGAAGTCTAAAATCATTACTATTTTCATCTTCATCACTATTTGATAAACAATCGCTATCTTCATGTGTATAGTAGCTCTTCTTATTTACACTTTGTTTTCTATTCCATTTTGTTGATTCCTTACCTTTATCAAGCTTATCTTTGTGAGGACATTTGGTAGCATAATGACCAACTCTTCCACAAGCAAAACATTTGAAAGGTAGTTTACCTCTGAATCTTCCAGAACACCATTGAAGGTTCTTGACAAAGTTTGATTCTTCCTCTCCTTCTGACGTATGTCCTGATTCATTGAATTCTCCTTTTCCTAAAGCTTTGAATGCGGCTTCTCTCATAACTGATGGACCCCGTTTTCTCATTTCATAAGCAGTTAGGATTCCGTGCAGCTGTGACATAGTGATACTCTGAAGATCCTGCTTTTCTTCTATGGTAGAAACTTTTGATTCAAACTTGGAAGACAAGGATCTTAAAACCTTTTCAACTAAAGTAACTTCTTTTATTTCTTCACCCAATGTTTTCATGCGATTAACAATCTCATCTATACGTAAGAAGTTATTAGCTATACTTTCATCATTGTTCATTCTGAGAGTTTCATATTGAATTATGAGAGATTGTAGTTTTACATGTTTTAGCTGATCGTCTCCTTCATAGCTTAGAATGATCTTGTCCCATATTTCCTTGGCAGTATTGAGCTGTATAACCTTGACAAATTCTAATTGTGGCAGACTCCCTAATAGAGTATTGACAACCTTGGAATTTGTTTCATACTACTTTCTACCTGTCGTATCTGTAGCAATTGCTGATGGAAAAGTGTATCTCCTTCCATGATTTCCCACACATCGGTTCCAAGAGATTGAAGATAAGTTGTGGTTCTTACCTTCCAATAGACGAAGTTGCTCCCATCAAAGATTAGTGGTCTAATGGATGCCTCTCTTTCGTAATTACTCATGATGATATATCTTCCTTCAAGTGATCAATCTTCTTTTGAAGAACCTACTCTGATACCAATTGTTGGAAATAATACTGAGAAGGGGGGGTGAATCAGTATTAGCTAGTCAATAATATTTCTTTTCACAATCAGATTTGTATATGCTACTTCAGTTAATGAAACTTGCATGTATACGTAACTGTTGTTAAGAAAACTAGCGTATATCCTACAGACTTATAATTTAGTTAATTCATCAGATGTTGATCTTTAATCTGTGCATTAGAACCATATAACAGTAACCAGGTATAGTAAAAATAGAGCAGACAATCATACACAAGAACACAAGATATAAGGTGGAAACCTAATGTGGGTGAAAACCACCTACTGCAATTTGTCTCTATCTTCTTTTAATAAGAAAATTATTTTTTTACAATATTTATGTATTGGTGCAGTCTTATACCAACACGTAGCCTTCTACCTGTAGAAGGCTACAACCTTATCTCGTTCTCTAGCTTCTCCTGGAAGGGAGCTACAACCCCCTTAGCTCTTGTACTAGCTGATGTACTAATACGTAGGTGCTGACCTATAGAAGGCTACAACCTTCTCTTTTCTTCCAGGGACCATGTTTCATAAATTTTCAGACTGGATCCATCAATATCATCAATGAAACATCAAATATATCTACATCAACTAATCTCCTTTGTATCAACCAAAACTGAATCAAACAATCACTTTTCTAAAAGTTGTAACCATAACACAATCATAGTAACCATAGAACCCAAGCCAGAACCCAGAACACTGCAACAGCAAACAGAAGTAGCTAAAACATATATTATGAGGTCTACGCTACTTCAATGTGTCGAACCTACATGCATACACACTTCGCTTAAGACAAACCTACATATACGATGTTTTGAAATGTTGGACCAGCATGTATGCATGCCCTTTCTATAATAAACCTATGTACATCTCTGTAAAAGATGATTTAACCTTTACAACTATTCAGACATTAGTTATACCCAGATCATCAGATTTACAGATTACGACATGTGCCAACTATTCAGATAAAAGATCAAAACCACATAAAGATACTTCTCTTCAAGCCTTAAGATCTTGTCCCATCAATATAACTTATCCTTCTTCAAGCGCTCAGGTTCCTCCTTGATTCAGATCCAGCTATGCACCATAACCCAATGACCAATATTCTAGATATTTCTCTTCATTAGATATTCAATTACTTGAGTGCCTTTTCCTAATGATCTTCTCCTCCTTTTATAGTCTTGGGCCTTACTCAATACCATGGTCCAAAACCACTTAGAGTCAAAACCTTGGACCAAATACTTGGGGTCAATACTTCAGACAAGATACCTTGGATCAATACCATGGGTCAAAATACCATGGTCTAAATACCACAGACCAAAATCAAATTCTCCAACATGTACGTGCCTTTCCTTGCATGAAAGTGCGTGTATACGCATACGCACCTTTTGGTCGGCTAACCCGCGTGTATACGCGGCTTGGTTAAGGGGAACTTGCGTATATCTCTTTTTCTTTCATTCTGAGAGCCTAAGCTGTGATTTGTCATCTGAGTGAGTTTCCATCAAGGACAACACCTGTGTCATAATGCCAACAAAAAGAGGTAACCAAAGTTGGCTCATCGTGTTGATAACCCATAGAATCTAAATATGACTAAAAAATGTTATCAAAAGGAAGAAAATATGTCTCAAAAAAATTGGTAATCATATATTCCTAATCATCATATGATGTGGAAGGTTGTACAAGATCATCATTAGCATAAATATCAATACCATAAATTGTATCCCCATCAAAATTATTACAATTCACATACCACTTCTCCTTTTCCATGTGTATAAAATCATTAATGTTATTCTCTAGAGGATTAATGGGATCATATATTTCAAGAGTTTTATAGTATATATCATTAGACTTAATAGCCATGGAAAATATTGATCTTACCTCATCTTTATGTGACAGGGCATCATCTTGAACATGATCCTCTTCATCACTAAGAGATATTTATTTGGATCATGATCTTCTTGATAGGTAAAAGTATCATCAAAGCCATTATTTTGCTTAAGATATTCTTCAACATGTTGCTTTTGATGATCAAGAAGGATTCTCCTCTTTCTCATTGTAATCTTCTTCATTAATTTCCACATTTTATAATGGGTCCAAAAGGATTTCCTCTTGAAGGGTCTTGACCAAGTCTTGAAGGTTTTCTTCATAACTATGAAAAATTGGCCCCTTATATTTAACAAAGTTTTCAATAAACACCTTAAACTATTTTTTTTGGTTCACAAGGCTAATTAACCCATTCACTTTGATATTTTCTATGACAATTAATGAACAATCTCATGAGAGAATCCTCATGCATCAAATTGATCTCTAAATTGTATTTGTGTAATTTTAACACATGATCTGTCAGGCCAAGAGAGTAACTCCACGAATGAATTTTGTTTGCATTAAGAGAAAACATGGATATATAAAAGGAGAGGGAGACTATTGGTATTCATCTCCCAATGTATCTTCATCTTCCAACGTCCTTTATTTTCTATTTACATGATTTTTCCTAATCCCAAAGATTAGGTGTCAAAATTCCCCCCCTTAATATGAAGGTGTGCTGGTGAGTCTGAGCATCATTCTAAATATTTTAAAATTTTCTCTTCCAATGGATTTGTTTAAGAAACATCCATATCAACAAGTGAATTAGGATCATCTACATCACCTCCATTGTGTATGGTTTAGCTTCGTGTTCCTGTCTTTCCAACCTCATCAGGAAAAAAATTTCAAGTGTTTTTGTGAGACAATTTGGAGGACCTTTATGAGATGGTTCAGGCTACTTATTTGACTGATGTGGGGATGAATCAAGATTTAGTCTCCCAATTCTCTCAATCACATCACTCAAAGTGTCTTCTTGATCAACGACTAGAGCTTCACGCAAGGGAGAGAGTGATTCAGAAGGAGATTCCATAGATTGATCCAGTATAGGGATTCCACAGGGATTCCCCCTTCAATATGTGGAATCTAATTATCAAACTCTTGAAAATGCTTGGCATGTATGAATCTATCCAAGCGATCAAGCTACCGCTTAACAAAATTGTCATTCTTGGAAGATTCAAGAAATATCATATCTCTAGATATTATAAACTTCTTATTTACTTCATCATAGAGATGACATACTTTGGAGGTATCTGAGTACCCCAAGAAGATATATTTTTTACTCCTTTCACCGAGTTTTTTTATTTGTTCCTTAAGAATTAAGGCATAGCAGTTGGAACCAAAATCCCTTAGATGCCTCACCAAAGGAATGTGGCCATACTGCATTTCATAGGGATTTTTTTTCACAACATGAGATGGACACCTATTCTTTATATACATAGCACATAGAACTGCATCAACCCAAAACATCAACTTAACATTCTTGAAAAACATCATTGATCATACCATATTTAAGATTGTCATGTTCATTCTTTCAGATACTTCGTTATGTTGGGGATTATATGGCACGCTTGTTTGATGTTTTATCCCATGTTAGAAAATACAGTTTTCAAATTCATTTGAAGTATATTATTTTCCATTATTAGTAAGAATAGGGCTAATATAAGATTGTACTTCATTTTCAGTCCATGCATGAAGGTTCTTGGATGTTTCAAAATCTTTAGATTTGCTCTTCAATAAATAAACCCAACACATTCTGGTGTAGTCATCAATAAATGTCATCATGTATTTATTACCATTTGCAGAAGGAACATGCATTGGGCCATAGAAATCAAATGAATGAGTTCAATATGTCTATGTGCTCTAGAATGAGAATCATGAAAATACTATTTATTGTGCTTTCCTAAGGTACAAGCATCACATTGCTTAAGTTTCCTAAGAATAGTTGGAAAACTAGTAACACCACTTTTCTTCAACAAATGAAGGTTTTCATAGTTCAATTGTCCAAATCTAGCATGCCATTAAAGACTTGATGGAAGTTTACCTTCATCATAGTGAAAACTATATGAAAATTTTTGTGCACGAACAGAGGTTACTTGCAGCTTCATAATTCTTTCTTCTTCTATCCTAGTCATGACAAGTGAGTGGTATGATGCTTTTCTGACCTCAACCTTGTCCTCAAATATATGAATGGAGTGTCCTTGTAGGCAGATGTGGACCAAATACAGTAAGTTTCTCCTCAGCTCCGGAATGGATAGAACATCATATAGAATAAATTGTAGAAGACCAAGCAGTTTGAGCCTGATGGTGCCAAGCTGTGATGGCTTGAGCTTTAACTTGTCTGCAAAGTAGACTACTCCATCGACATTGTCAGTGAATTCCTCAAAGAAATATCTTCTAAAATTCATCTGGAAATTTTCTCCTGAATTAAGCAACCAAGCATCTTCCCATGAAGCAAGTGAAGCATTGGATAATTCTTTAGTTACTCTAATGTTGCAATGTGCCACAACATAGTGAGAAAAATCAGGTGATTTTCCTTTCCCTTTATCATATAAGTTTCCTTTCTCTTCAACCCTTTCCTATCTAATCTTGTCCCATGAGAGCTTACTTGTAGAATCATCATGACCATTTATCTTACAAAATATACAATGAAGATCATACCTTTCTCCTTGGAAATGTCTACCTCCTACCTCTAAAATTATTCTTTCATCATCCTCTTCGGCAACCTCTTCCTCTAGAAGAATGCTATCCTTGATTCTTCTCTTTTTGTGCAAGGCATATTGCTTCTTTAGGAGAGTGAGCAGTTGTCTTTTTCTTCCCAAAATATTTATCTCTTTCAGCAAACATGTCCATAAGAGAGTCAGAAGAAATCTCTAAAAATTTTCCACTTGCTTGTAATGACTCAATATAATGGGATAAGTGGGATACAATGCCTTGACAAAAGTAGTGAGAGGAACATCCATTTCAACACTTGTGGCCTTTATGTCATGCATAATGGTTCTTATTTCAGAGGCTAAGGCAAGGGGATCATCATCCTTCAATTCTAAATTACATAGTTTGATCATCATTTGAACCACTTCTAACTCAGAGTGTGGGTCATATAATTCTTTCATCTTCTTTAAAGCACCAAAAGCACTTGTAAAAGGAGTAATTTAACGACTTACCTCTTCGTTGATGGATGTTGCAATCAAGGCATAGGCCTTGCTCTTGTTTTCCCAAATGGAAAGCTCCTTGTCAAAAGTGGGCTTTTGAGGAGGATTGCCTCCTTCTCCTTCAGAAACTCCTTTCCACAACTCATTGAAAATAAATTTGTGCTTTATATTCCTTGACCACCCATGGTATTTCTCTTTACCAGAGAAAACCACTCCAACTATAGAGATGAGTGAATGCATCATAAAATATGATTTCGCCTCAAAATAATTATAACACTTGCAACAAAATATTAATGTCTTTGTAATAAAATTGATTGGTTTTGTCTTCAAAAAAATCATCAATGTACCTCCATACACCATGTTTCAAATAATCTTTGACTTTTCAAATATGGGTATATAAACCAACGCCCCAATATAATATATGGAGCAATATATATTAACCAACCTCTTAATATAATATATATGAACAAAATAAAGTTGAGCACAATATTACTATTCACCTACAATCATTCACCATAAGCCATTCAATATACCATGCAACATATATATTAGCCCCATTAAAAAAACAAGCATCTCTTAATGAATGAAAATGGCATGTTCAAAGTCTTTAAAAAAAAGAGATACCACCGAACCCAACACAATCTTCCACATACACATATCGTCCTTTTAATAAGAATAATTTTTCAAAACATCACACCCAGTCGTGCTCTCTAAATGAGTTAATGCAGGTTCAGGTGTATACAATTTAACACAAATCTCCACAACATACGACAACATTCAATTAACGCACCATACTACACAGACTAGATTACAATCTTCGAAAATTGATTATTTGCATACCAGATTATACAAACATTGGCTTTTGGGTTGAATGGGATAGGTTCGAGTCAACATAGTATTGAGGCCATGACCTTATCATCCTCTAGTGAAATAATAGAGTTATTATCCTCCAACACAACATTCATGACTTTTCCCTTTAAAATGCATGCAAAACATAGTTCCTGAATGTATTTTTCAGAATGAAGATATAGAATATGACCTTCAATTCAACATAGCCAGTCAAAAGAGTAATGAACAGCAAAAAAAAATTCATTCATCAGTAGACAGAGGACAAATTATTCAGGACAGAGGATAATTGCAGAAAAAAATAGGAGTTATAGCAGCAAAAAGGGATTAATTTTGGGCTTGCGCTCTGATACCATGTCAGGCCAGGAGATTAACTCCATGAATGAATTGTGTTTGCATTAAGATAAAACATGAATATATACAGGGAGAGGGAGACTATTTGGATTCATCTCCCAATGTATCTTCATCTTCCAACATCCTTTATTTTGTATTTACAATATTTACATGAGTTTTCCTAAACCCAAAGATTAGGCGTCAACATGATCAATGGCTAAAGAAGAATCGCCATCAAACTTTGGAACATATATCATTCAATTTATACCATAATGATTAGGATCTCCTAGAATATCCTTAATGTATAAAGTAGGATACATTTTATGCAAATCCCAGGGAGTAATGTTCTTGAATTTTGCATACCACGCAACTGTGGAGTCATAGGGGTGAACATAAATGCCTTGAAAGATGCTTGCATTACCTATAACCATGGAATGCTTGAAGATTAATGAAGAACTAAGTATTTTTTCTTCCAATGGAGTCACTAGATGATAAATTCTAACTTATGATTTAGGATGTTTTCATCAATAGAACTTGAAGCATAGACTTTAGATCATGAGGTGGTGGACTCGACTCCTTGTCAATGATGTTAGAAACGTTACCTCAAAATATAACATACCCAGTGCAAAGCCTCACTAGGTAGATCTAGACCTCATGGCAACAATATATTGGTCGCCATAGTCACCTCAACAACTTTTCTCTAGCTATTTAGTGGTTAATAAACCATAAGGATACTTCCCTATGTATATCACCTAAATGATACTTGAGAGGAATCGTTTAAGGTGATGGGAAATTGTAATGAATGGGATAGGGTGTTTGCAGAGCCAATAGGGAAAATATATTATTCATTAAGGTTCAAGCACTCTATCCTTGGACCACTTAAGTAAATTAGAGATTTGTCAAGGTTTAATATGTTTTCGATGATATGGCATGCAATTTCATATAATAGCCTTACAATGATTGATCAATAAAGGAGTAAGAACATCAATTAGATGTGGAAGGTTAAGGGTTTGCAATTGAGTTTCTATGGCTGAAACATGTGTAAAACAATAATATAAATGATTATGTTACTCTTAGAATTAGTTTTTTATGATCAAATTTATGCAATAGTTTTCTTTTTTATCAATTATTAAATGCAATAATTTCCAAATTTGAGATGCCACATCAAGTAATGTTTTAGAAAATATTTCAAAGAAAAACTAACCTTAGCCTCAGATATCTAGAATTTAAGAGAGAAGAGAGAGAAAATACATATATAAGTGAGGTTGATCACCACCTTTTATGTTGAGAAAAATAGAGAAAAAAATTATGTGGTTTCTCTTACTTTGATAGAACCTTGCAATGTATTTTTACTTATCTTCATTGGATTCTTCTTTAACTTGATTATAATTAGTGTTTATTGTCATAAAACAACTACTAAAAAATAAATAACAATGATACAAGAGGACACAAGATATAGGCTATCAGCCAGGTCCAAAACCTCTCCTCTCGAGAGGAAAACCCACAACAACTCTTCTCTTTTTATAGAACTTGAAATGATGAATTCCAAGACCTAAGACCCTTGTCAAAGTCCCCTCTAAGACCAAGTCAATCCTTCTTCCTTTCTGAGATTTTCCTTCCAACAATTTCGACCCAATTAACTTCTGTATCTTTGACCCCTATCATCTTCTTCTGCAATTTTGACCCCCAACAACTTCTTCTGCAATTTTAACCCCTAAAAACTTCTTCTGTAGAAACCCTAGCTCTTGCATGTGTGGATAAGATGATGATTTATTCCTCTTTTATTCTTCGCTTGAGATGGTCCTTTATTCTAAGAAACTTGGCTTGCAAATTATGCCACTTTGAGCCCTAACTTTATTTCTTCAATTCAATATTTGGCTACTGCAATAGATGCCCTAATTATCTCGCATATGTGAAGGATAGTAGCCCAAATACATTCCCAAAAAATCGCTTTCTCCTTCTCCTTATTTTTTAGGTATTTGGCTTCCTTTTTTGTCCTCTTTTTCTCTTAGATCAAACTTATTGAGAGCTGATTGGATGCACTTCAAATGATATCAAATTATTCTTATTTATATGCTTCTTTCTAGGTCAAATTCTTGACTTTAGGCCAACTTGTTCATTCATGAAGTCCGACTTGTTCTTTTGACGATGACAAGGTTTTGAAGGGTTTATTTGACACTTTTGAATTTACATAAATTTTCTTTATAATATGTAACATGTCAAAAAGGATCCTTCATACATGACAATGACTCAATTGACTTGTAGACTCAATGATAAGCCCTAGAAGCACCCAATGGGTGCTTGACTGATAAATAATTTTCCTTGAGCATGAAACCCCTGCCTCATGAATGATAATAATATTTTTTTTTTTTTTTCTTTACATTAAATACATAAAATCATGATTACATATGTCATTATGAAGACCGAACATAGTTACATATTTCAACACTCCCTCTTGACTAGGGAGGTATTCATAATCCATACAAGGTACTTGGACATTCTCAAACTAAAGAATTCTCATAAGCAGAGTCAGATTGGTAATCCATCTCATAAGCTATCGTATCATCTTATACAATAGCATATTATCATACCAACCAACATTGTAACATAACAAGGCCTTCACTAATAATTCTATTTCTCCACAAGATCACAGCACAATGTTGGCGAGGCCAATGCATGATTGACAACATCATCATTGTCTCTCGAGGCACATACCCCACCTGGGTGGTCTTAGGGTATGTCCTTTTAGTACAATTCCTATCTTGTAATAACACATCCTCAAGGAATTTCCTCTTCGACTACTCTTACCTATTGGATTCCCTACCACTTCCTCAAATGGTATCGAAATGAATCTCAAATTCTTACCCAATTCTCCATTCTTTCTTCACAACATGAAGACAAAAATGATGTGTCTATCTCTCCCTCTCAACTAGGGAATATATACTCATTCCTATAAAAGGAATATACCAATATCCCTCTTACCCAAGTACTTGTCCATGCTCCCTCTTAATTAGGGACTTGTTACCAATAGTAGCTATCCTCTCTTTGGTGGAGATCATGGTACTATCAGCTTCTTGTAGGGATCCTCCTTTCGATTTCATGAATGCCATTTTCTTCACTATGGAGCCTTCATATTCTAGATTTTCTTTGTAGGGCATCATCCATCCATCACTTTCCTAGGGTTGAACCAATATTCTATGTCATCCTTTTCATCTAAAAGTGATCTTCTAGTCCACATATGTCTTTTCCTTTATACAACTACCTTTTCCAAGTCACGCTTCTTTCAATATATTCCATCCAATCCCATATCACTTTTTTCCTTCAACTTGGTTTCTTCAATATTACATAATGACCGAAGTTCACTGAATGGGGTGGCTTCCTTCTTTCCATAGATGCTTGATACAAAGTTTCCTCATTCATTAGGTAATGCATTGAGCACAATGGTGGTGATTTCTTTGTCAAACATTATTTCCACCAACTCTTGTAGTTGGTCTCTTATTTGTGACACCCTCATAAGATATGAGGCTATCCCTTCTTCCTTTGATACCTTCATCTTATATAGCTCGGTTCTCAAAGATATAAATTCTCCTATAGTGCTTATGGAGAACAATTCTACCAACTTCTCGTATATTTTTTTTGAATCCTCTAACTTTGCAACATAAGGGATTAAAGAGTCCTTGATTGATTCTATAAGGATCCTTTGAGTCCCTATTTCCCCTTTCATATATTTTGATAGAGCTTGAGCTTGTTCTTGGTGTGGTTTGACTATTGAATGCTTAACATGTCCAATAACTTCACTCTCAATGAGTATCAAATACCTCCTCTTCTTCCATGTAATAAAATTTGATGACCCAACCAATTTATTGATTTCCTTGCAGAATTAAGTTATTTTGATAGTAGATTCAGTTATAGATATATGGATACTTGTCAAGTGAAGATTATCCTTTGATGGTTATATCTTCAAATTGATTCCTTCTTGATAGTGTTGCTTCCTTGATAATCTTCTTCAAGGATATTTGAGATGTGATCTTAGCTTCAATGTGAGCGAGATCACCTTGATGTCTTAGATGATGATGGAAATGCTTCTTCCTTCTTCCTTTAGATGTAGAGACTTCAAGATGTTTCAAACGTGTGGTCCTCCTTTATTTGAGTGGATATAGGGTCCCTGAGGCCTTCTTCTTCTAGTGATGATGTGATCCTTTGAGATGATAAGTCCCCTTTGATGTTCCTTAGTTCCTTCCTTCAAGATGATGTGTGGATGATATCCTTGTGCTCTGACCCTTATGTATCCTTCTTCAATTGAATATCTTCAAATTACCTCTTCTTGTCTTCTCACCTTAGCTCTGATACCATGTTTATAAATCTAGAGGAAACAAATTATGTGATTTCTCTTTTGTAAATGCTTGTGATGTATTTTCACTTATCTTGATTAGCTTCTTCTTTCACTTGATTATAATTAGTGTTTGTTGTCATAAAAAAACTACCAAACATTAAAGAACAATGATACAAGAGGACACAATATATTGGTTATCGGTCAGGACCAAAACTTCTCCTCTCGAGAGGAAAACCCACAACAACTCTTATCTTCTTATAGAACTTCAAATGACGAATTCCAAGACCTAAGACCCTTTTTAAAATCCCCTCCAAGACCAATACCAAGTAAATACTTCTTCCTTGATGATATTTTCCTTCCATCAACTTCAACCCAATCAACTTCTGCAACTTTGGCCCCTAACATCTTCTTATGCAATTTCGACCCCCTGTAGCTTCTTTTGCAAATTCGACCCCCAACAACTTCTTTTGCAGAAATAGTAGCTCTTGCACATGTGGAGAATATGGTGATTTGTTCCTATTTTCTTATTTTCTTGACATGGTCCTTTCTTCTTAGAAACTAGGCCTGCAAATTATGCCACGTGAAGCCCTAACTTGATTTCTGCAATTCAATCTTCAATTGTTGTAATATATTCCTTAATTATCCCACATGTGTGAAGGATAGTATCCTAAATACAATCCAAAAACTTCACTTTCTCCATCTCCTTCTCCATATTTGTTACGCATTTGGCTTCCTTTTTCATCCTCTTTTTCTCTTATATCAAACTTCTTGAGAGATGGTTAGATGCATTTCAAATGAGGTCGAAGTCTTATTATATATAGGCTTCTTTCTAGGTCGAATTGTTGTCTTTAGGATGAATTTTTCACTCATGAAGAATAACTTATTCTTTTGATGATGACAAGATTTTGGGGGGTCTATTTGACACTTTTGACTTTACATAAATTTTCTTTACAATATGTAACATGCCCAAAAGGATCTTCCATAGATGACAATGACTCAATTGACTTGTAGACTCAATGACAAGCCCTAGAATCACTCAATGGGTGCTTGAACTACAAATAAATTTTTCTTGAGAATGAAACCCATGCCTCACGAATGAAAATAATAAATCTATTTTTCTATTTACATTAAATACATAAAATCGTGATTACATATGTCATTATGAAGATCGGACCTAGCTACATATTTCAACATTTTAGACTAGTTCCTTGATCT